>JAJOZX010005925.1:0-120000 GCA_023014485.1 Bathynomus jamesi
AAGGGGGAGATGTTCTCGAAATTTGTGCATAAAGTTATATGGTGCTATTCGACGTATCAATCAGTGTTCAACGAGTACCAAGATGATATTTTGTTCCACAAAGGCGTATATGACGTTAATTCGTTAAAGGGAAATGAACATACAATCGTTGTAATTGACGATCTCATGTTGGAGATGGATAAAACGTTTGCCGAGACATTTACAGTATTCTCCACAATCTTAACATAAGCGTGTTCTTCATCAATCAGAATCTATTTTTCAAAAATAGATACATGCGCGATGTGTCGTTAAATACGCAATATCTAGTCTTATTCGCGCAACGTAGAGATGTATCACAAATTGGGGTATTAGCCAATCAATGTTCCCGAATCAGCGTAAGGAGTTTTTGGAAGTTTATAAAGAAGCTACAAGCACGCGTTACGGATATTTTTTGCGACCTTCATCCGCGAAACACGTTTAGAGTGCTTCTGCGAACGAATATATTTCCAAACGAGCCTGAAACGGTGTATATTCCAGAATGACAAAGAGACTAAACAAATACCGTGAATTAATAAAAATCTATCATCGACTGCCCGGGCAATGCAGCAGATGTTTATTAAAAATATCGATGCCGACTTTTTAAAATGCATCTGTGAAATCTGTCTTAACGTTATAAATTGCAATGTATCAATGAAAAACCATCAGAAGGCTCGCCTACGCCGCTACAAGAACATAATACGTGCACTCGCTCGTAAAAGCCAAACTGTAGCGAAGAAAAACGAATTATTGTACAAACAGGAGGGTCATTTCTCCCCATCTTATTTTCAGTTTTGGGTCCTTTACTGACTAGATTAATATAATGAAGAAAGTGGTAGTGATTCCCCACGAGGTGTACGCCTCACTGCAAAGGAATCCAGACACGTATCTAGATCCCCGTAAAAGCAGACTTAAAAGAATGGAAAGCGAATTGTTAGCCCTATTAAACAGTGAAAAAACACCTGATGAGAAAAGAATCTTATACCAAGAAGCTCTGCAGAAATTTCTTCACGAGTACGAAAATTATAAGAGCCCTCCAGAGATTCCTGTGGTTATTAGGCACAGCACGGGGGACGATGGCGACATAGGACCTGTACCCGACGACACAGCTGACCAACCAAAAGATTAGCCACACAACATATCGAACATGTTATTAAAAAATACCCTCCCACTTACATTGAGGAGTAAAGGCTTAAGTCTTTTAATCTATTGAATGAAGATCCCGCCATACAATGGACCGATACAGGGGAGATCATTGTGGAAGGATCAAAGGTACAGGGATCGAATATCGTAGACATTGTCCATGATCTGGTGAGAAAAGTGGGATAGGCCATCACCATCAGGATGGAAGCATATTAAAGCAGACTACAACAAATAAATGTCCTAAAACGTTGATAGGAAATCTGAACAGGTTAAAAGACTTGGAACATGCACGCCTGTGACACAATTGAAGGCGCCGTCACCCCGGCGGTAACACCTTTGAAGAGGAGCAAGAAGAGGTTAAACCAACCCTACCACGTGCCTCTAAAATACGCAAATGGCTAACGTATTAACTAAACGCTATTATGACATTTCTACCCCATCCTCTTACGGCGGCGTAGATAGACTGTACAGAAGTGTTTACGGAGTAGGAAAAAAAGATGTTGAAAGATTTTTGAGGGAGCAGGACGCTTATACGCTTCATAAGCCTGTGAGAAAAAGGTTTAAAACAGCCAAGACAACGGCTTCCTCGATTGATTCTATTTGGCAAGCAGATTTAACAGACATGCAAAGATATTCTGTGTATAACGATGGTTACCGCTACATTCTATTCATAATAGACGTATTCTCTAGATATCTGTGGCTAGTTCCTCTGAAAAATAAATCACCTGAAACAGTTGCTAAGCCACCAAAACGCTAATGTTAAAAGAAAACAGGGTTCCTGGCTATTTTTGTACGGATATGGGGAAGGAGTTTATAGGCGGTGCTTTTCAGAATATGTTGACAGAGTTTAATATCAGCTATTACACAACCAATTCTATACATAAGGCTTCTTTAGCTGAAAGAGTTCAGCGCACCATAAAGGAACGCATGCACCGTTATTTTACACATAAAAACACATACAGATTTCTAGACATTCTGGAATCATTGGCATCATCCTACAACCGCTCACACCATCGCACGATTGGGGCAACACCTAACGAAGTTTTAGAAAGAGGTACGCTCCCGAGAAGAGATGGATCACCATCACCACCACCACACTCTGCGCGCTTCAAAATCAATGATTATGTAAGGCTGTCGCGTTCGGGGAATAAATTCGCAAAGGGTTTTGAGCAAGGATGGACTCGCGAGATTTTTAAAGTTAGGGCTGTGAGACCTAAAGGTGAGATAATGTATTACATTGAAGATTTGAATGGGAAGAAATCTCAGGAGGCTTTTACCGCGAGGAATTGCAGAAAGTTGCGTTTAATTTAGAAAAAAATGTGTTTAAAATTGAGAAAATTTTAGGAAGCAAAGGTTCAGGAAGGAGAAAAATGTACCTGGTGAAATGGCTAGGGTACCCAGAAAGCTTCAACACCTATATAAAAGCTGATGCAATAATGAAGCTTAAATAGTATGCAACATTGCTCCTCACCATTTCTACGTCACACTCCCGTCCTCCTCGTCCCTGTCTGTACACCCTAACAACACGCTAGCCAACTTTGTAACAGAACTCCATGGGCACATTGAATTGGGTCGTGATTCGTATGAGGTGGGGATATGCGAAATTCAGCTGGACACCGTCTTTTTAAATATTGAACATAAAGAAACCGTTTTTACGATTCTTAGAGACATTGACGTGTGAAAAAGCTGGGGTAGCTATGGATGAAACTATGCGCATCGCTCGGACTAAGATTGCACGGTATTACAGTACATAAGTAAGACTAGGGCCGGGTCAATATGGTTCGGCCGAGGATGTTGTGAGAGGCTTAAACGTAAGTTTAAGAAACTCAAACCTTACGAATGATTTAGTATATGAAATCGTAAACAACCCTGCACATACACTAATCTTAAAATCAAAGACTAACAGACGTCTTAAAGAACATAGAAAGTTCAAAATTCTAACCAACGGCCGATATAGCGCAGCCTTCCAAAGAGAGACATTTCACGAGACACAGTATAACTTGTCCAGATTAATGTATCAATTGAAGATGGAGAAATTGGCTGAAAGGTCCCCAGACATGTGCTATATTTACAGTAATATAGTGGAGCACCAGTTTGTTGGGGATACCCAGGCACGCCTGCTGCGCATTGCTCACATCCCCAACCATAGAGGAAGGAGTTTGAGTATTACATATGACAGACCCCATTATGTGAATGTCGCAACTAATTTAATAACCAATATCACAATATATATAAGAACGATTGAGGGCGAAAACTTCCCATTCGGTAACGGGAGCTTAACAGTGAAGCTACACTTTCGACGCACTGAGTTATAATGGATAGAAAGCCTTTCACCGTCTATCGAGGGACGCGATACCAGCGCGGTAGTGGACTTGGATCCATTTTTCATCCATACTACGTACGGCTGTTCCTTTGCTGAAGAGGGGTGCCAGATACCTTGGAAGGAAAGCGCTACAATCAGGCCTTAACACTGCAGAAGACATGTTGGCCGGGCTAAACCTAAAGAAGCTCTAAAAAACATTTAAAGCGTACACGGAACGAAATCATCAAAGATGCAAAGAGAAAAATGCGTGGGCGGGAAGAAGAAGAGGGCTCCCCGGAAGAAGAAGGGTCACGTGGTATTAAACGTAAAAGGCTATCAAAAAAGAAATGCTGTAAGCGAATGAAACCTATGGTTGACCACTTTTTTGACTGATATAAGCTAAGGATATTGATCTCATGAATCATAGTTGTTTACCACTTGTCGAGAGAGGAGTCACTATTTCGCCATGGCACGCTTCATCCACCCATGTAGTTCACAATGCTGTAAATCGGAGCTGTCCTTTTTTGAGCTCCCGCCAACCCAAGTTTCTATTGAGCACAGTGACTTTATTACAATTAACCCTTTAAACACAATTAGTTCCCCGAGTGCACCTATAGAATTCGTGATACCCAGCTCAGGTCCTTACTTTTTTGATCCAAGCTGTGTGCACATGTACGCTAAGCTACGTATAGCCCATTCTGATGGAACGGTCTGCGATGACAAATATGCTGTATACCCTGAAACAAACTTTCTGCACGCCATATTCAACCAGTGTGACGTATATTTAAATCAGACCAACATATCGGCAGGCACGGGGTACTATCATCTACGAGCCTCTTTGGAAAATGTCCAACTTTTCCAAAGAAGCGAAGGCTACCTTTTTAAGTGCGGAGGGATATTATCAAACTAAAGATGAAAATAGTATAAAGGACAAATTTAAAAATTCTAAAAAGAAAATATACGAGTGTTTTGGACGGTTGCACACAGATTTCACTTTCCAGGAGAAGTTGCTTGTGAACGGGGTGGATATGAAAATAAAGCTCACCCGCACGAGTCCTGAGATCTGCTTAAATCTGGATGTGAATCAAGAAGAGGGTGCAAAGTCCGTTGTGGTTCACATTATGGACACATACCTCTGCGTACGGCGAGTGAAATTAAGTTCACCAAAACAACTAGAAATTGAGAAAAATTTACTAAACGCTACAGTGAAATATCCTATTAACAGAGTGCAGATCAAACTATATACGGTTCCTGCAGGGTTGGCATCGAAGCAGATAGAAAACATTGCCCTGGGAAATCTTCCTAAAAGGATATTAATCGGCATGCAGGACCACGCTTCGGTGAATGGAAAATATAAAAAGAGTGCCTTTAAATTCGAGAATTTCGGACTTAAAAAATAACTATACGTTAATGGCACTGCTTTGGGTGGAACAATGGGTACGGACTATTCATCAGACGCTGTGTTACCGCTTTGTGCCAGAGCCTATAGTAATCTGACCCATATTGCAGGTGATTGTGATGAGCTTGGTAATGGGGTAGCGCAGGAAGAATTCATTGATCAATTTAACCTTTACCCGTTTGACATTACACCTGACTTATCTGCTAGCGTAAATACCATTTAACACCACAGCAGAGCGGAAACATCTCAGTGCGGCTGGAATTCGCCAAGCCTATAGACGCTCCTATTAGTGTACTAGTATATCTCGAATCGCAAGCCCTAATAGAAGTAGATAGATTTAGAAGCGTTATCACTGACTTTTAAAATGGATGCTAATACACTTCAGAAAGTAATGGAGCGAGTCACACGTTCCAAATTTATCGGCGTGTTTGCGAAACATTGAGTTTGCCAAGTACGCGAGAATGCGGTAGTCGAACACAGACATCATCGGTAATGAAGGGATTCACTGGATCGCTGTCTATTTTAAAAATAGACAGCGCCTGTACTATTTTGATTCACTCGGTACTCAACCCTAGAGTGATCCTATTATTGTAAAATTTCTCGCTCAGTTACATATTCCCGAAGTTGTGTGGACCCCATTTCGCATGCAAGGATATTTTACTAATGTTTGCGGAATGTACTGCGTCTCATTTCTCATGCATATGTCAAATGATAAAGAATTTATAAATTTTTAAATTTATTTGACCCGTCACACTCGCCGAAACGATGAAATGGTATGCAGACAGATAAAAAACCGTTTTCCAATTGTACGTACTCGTATATTATAATGTTTTTGTTCGTATATTTGTAACGATATTTCTGTAGCTGTTTATTGTACTGATTTCTTTCATTTAATAAATTTATGAAAAATATTGTCTTCTTATCCCAAAAAGATCGAAAAACACTTACATTATTTCGGTGTGACATTGTTGACTGATCAGTATATCCTCCCTATTCCGAGATTCTTCAAAAGATTGTATAACACGTGTCAAATCCTCATCGGACCTTAAAGGAATAATGCTTTTAAAACATATACAGAGTATACAGACAGATCCCATTATGTGAAGATATCTTTGGTTCGAGGAGTGAACGCCATAAAAATTTCGATTTTAGCATAATGGGGATAACCAAATAACATTGATTGACATTTTTGGCGAGTATCTATTTGACGAGATACTACAACTCTCCATATATATATAAAAATTCTAATTATAGACACTTACATTTCTATGGTAGTCCCTTGCGTCGGGTTGTAAGGAGCGTCACTGCAAATATCTTCTACGGTTTGCGTTGAAAATAATTCGCCACGGTCAATCGCATTGAAAAGACTAATTGCGGTTAATGCTGCAGTATCACGTTCTTCATACAATTCCTGGGAGACGTACAGGTCCATGGTGGAGGATGTGTGACATTGTTGACTGTTCAGTATATTCCCCGTATTCCGAGATTCTTCAAAAGATTGTATAACACGTATCAAATCCTCATCGGACCTTAAAGGAATAATGCTTTTAAAACATACAGAGTATACAGACAGATCCCTATTATGTGAAGATATCTTTGGTTCGAGGAGTGAACGCCATAAAAATTTCGATTTTAGCATAATGGGGATAACCAAATAACATTGATTGACATTTTTGGCGATTATCTATTTGACGAGATACTACAACTCTCCATATATATATAAAATTCTAATTATAGACACTTACATTTCTATGGTAGTCCCTTGCGTCGGGTTGTAAGGAGCGTCACTGCAAATATCTTCTACGGTTTGCGTTGAAAATAATTCGCCACGGTCAATCGCATTGAAAAGACTAATTGCGGTTAATGCTGCAGTATCACGTTCTTCATACAATTCCGGGGAGACGTACAGGTCCATGGTGGAGGATGTGTGACATTGTTGACTGCTCAGTATATCCCCCGTTTCCGAGATTCTTCAAAAGATTGTATAACACGTGTCAAATCCTCATCGGACCTTAAAGGAATAATGCTTTTAAAACTATACAGAGTATACAGACAGATCCCCATTATGTGAAGATATCTTTCGTTCGAGGAATGAATGCCATAAAATTTCGATTTTAGCATAATGGGGTAACAAAATAACATTGATTGACATTTTTGGCGATTATCTATTTGACGAGATACTACACCCCATCCATATATAAATTCTAATTATAGACACTTACATTTCTATGGTAGTCCCTTGCGTCGGATTGTAAGGAGCGTCACTGCACATGTCTTCTACGGTTTGCGTTGTAAATAATTCATCACGGTCAACCGCATTAAAAAGGCTAATTGCGGTTAATGCTGCAGTATCACTCTCTTCATACAAGTCTGGGGAGATGTACAGGTCCATGGTGGAGGGAATGATTATTCACTGACGCGAAAATAGCTACTGTTACTCCAAACTGAAAAATATCCCCTTTTATAGGCACAATCGCCAAGCTCCGCCCAAAAGACCAGATGTTCGTAGTGATTGGCTGCCGATGCAGCTGGGTGGAGCTATGACGTGTACCAATCCGCTATAACGGGACCTGACGAGTAACTATATATATTTTCACCAATAGATTTAATGCTCGTATTCTCCTTTGAAAATTATTTGGTTATTCGTATAGAACTTTTGATACTGATTCCAAATATGGTTTCAGAATATTTCTAGCACCCATAGTTTTCGAGAAAATATTTCAGAACATGTATATATATAATTATAGTAAACGAAATAAACTAGTTAACCATAAAACTAATTATTTTCTATTATGACGTTTTCGAAGGTAAACTATGTTATTTGTTTCGAAAAGTTTAAGTTCAATGAAGTTAATGTTAAATTTGCTTCTAAACTAAAATTAAATGTTATAAAATAAATAATATATATATATATATATATATTTACCTAACATAAGATGTTTAAAATAATACACATTTGGCATTTTTTCCTGATTTTCATACCTCGCGTAAGATTAACTACAGATCCTCTCTCTCTCTCTCTCTCTCTCTCTCTCTCTGTATATATATTATATATATATATATATAATAATATATATCTAGCAATCCGATCATTGCAAAAAAAACTGGAAAGGTATGCAATTAATAAAGGTGTATTTAAACAGAATTTAATTGGAATAACTACCATCATATTGTTACACAATGAGCTATTACACAACCAATGCTATACATAAGGCTTCTTTAGCTGAAAGATTCAGATATATATATATATATATATATTTATATATATATATATGTATCATAAGCTGCTTAAAAGACTGTATATACATAATTATAGTAAACGAAATAAACTAGTTAACCATAAAATTAATTATTTTCTATTATGACGTTTTCGAAGGTAAACTATGTTATTTGTTTCGAAAAGTTCAATGAAGTTAATGTTAAATTTGCTTCTAAACTAAAATTAAATGTTATAAAATAAATAATATATATATATATATTTACCTAACATAAGAAAAGAATGTGTATATATATATATATATATATATATATATATATCTAGCAATCCGATCATTGCAAAAAACTGGAAAGGCATGCAATTAATAAAGGTGTATTTAAACAGAATTTAATTGGAATAACTATCGTCATATTGTTACACAATGGATGATTAATATTTCTGGAATACATGGCGCTATCTGATGGTGCAATCTGGCACATCAGCACCCGATTACATGGCTTGATGTAGCAACTCAGCATCTGCATACATGGTGCGATCTGACAACTGAACACATTGCGCTATCTGGCAATTCAGCCAGAATAGAGGCTTATAAAAGACCGCGAAGTTGGTGAAAGACTCATTCCACCTCGGCTCCCAGCCGAGGAAGGACCTCTAGTCCTTCTCTTTCAGGCCCTTTGGTAAAACCCCTTAGTGGCCTCTTAGGTTAGGAAAACGAAAATAACTTGGGGGAGAACTCCTCTCTCTCTCCTTCAGGTCTCTCTCTCTCTCTCTCCTACAGGCGTCTCTCTCTCTCTCCTACAGGCGTCTCTCTCCTACAGGCGTCTCTCTCTCTCTCCTACAGGCGTCTCTCTCTCTCTCCTACAGGCGTCTCTCTCTCTCTCCTACAGGCGTCTCTCTCTCCTACAGGCGTCTCTCTCTCTCTCTCCTTCATGTGTACCCCCTCCCCCCTTGGCTCAGTCAACTGGCTGATTCAGCCAACTGGCTGATTCTGGCTGATTAGGAGCCTATAAAACAACGCCTACTCTCCTGAAGTCTTAATGTGCACTTGGCTCCTGCCAGGTGAACACCTCTCCTCCTTTCTCTCTGGCCCTTTGGGGGGAATAGCTTGGGGGAGGCCTCCAAGTTGCATGCCCCTTGCAACCTAGGTTGGTGCATGACCCTTGCAACCTAGGTTGGCAACAAAGGCCAGTACTCTTTTTTTCTTTTTTTCTTCTTTATTTGCAACCCCCTCCCCCCTCCCCCCTTTGCAACATTACATACTAACCTGCAACATTCTTGCACTCCCCTTTTGCGGCTATACTACTCACTTACCAGAGTTTTATCGCCGTGTCCAACTTATCTAAATCTGTTTTGAATGAATTCAAAATAACAGGATCGAGCGAAAAAATGCCCTGGCTGAGGTTGAAATTGTTTGTAAGTTGAATAATGACAGACTCAAGAATGTTTCTATTAAGATTGTTGCTTAAATGAAACAAAATTGAAGAATTATTTCAATCAATACAATGGGACAACTCTGACAAATAGACAAAAAAGGCATTGGACTACTGTCCCGTTCTAACGGAATATTGATGCTGTTTTACACGAGTGTTCAAGTCTTTTCCAGTCTGTTCAATGTAAAAGAAGTCACATTTTTTACAACCACTTTTATATATAATGCCTGAATTATTGGTTGGACTATTCATTATGATGACATTTTTCACAATACTGTCATATAAAAAAAAACTACATTAATGTTCAAAAGTTTAAGTTCATTAGCAATGCCCAAAACGCCTGGGAAAAATGGAAGTACAGAACTAAAATATTCGTCGACAAAGTGCGAGGGTTATTTTCCACACGATAGAAGGTTCGTTTTGCTTTGTTAAGACAAAATTCGAAAAAAGCAGGTGGGTTACATAAATCACTTCCAATACTGTTGATTTTTTCTAACTCAGCGAGTCGGCATCCATGTACTCCAGACTGGCGATCCTACGAGCACGGAGAAACATTGAAGAAAATATGGCTGTTCTGAAGTGGTTGTCATGTCCGGAGTAAAGGTGTCCATAGGACAAATTGCCTTTTTATTCCGATAGATACTAAACTTCAAACCTGGTTCTCCTTATGTACACGCACATCCAAAAACGGGATTGAGTTGTTTTATTCCACTTCCAAAGTAAACTTAATGTAAGGAACTTGATTAGTTAACTGAAGGAGGAAGTCATCCAGGTCACGCCTCCAAATACACAAAATATCGTCGACGTACTGCAACCATGGGATGCCAATCCCCAAGATTCTCGGAATGTAAGTTATTTCGAAAAATTCCATATAAATATTGGAGAGGAAGGGCAACAAGGAATTATCCATGGCCATCCCAAAAACCTGTTGATATTATTGACCATGAAATGTGAATTTGCAGTCTTTGCATCTCTGATTCACATTTAAAAAATTCCGTGGATCTTACTGAAAAACTGAATAAGATACGAACTGAAACCAACGATAGATTGATCAGTTTCGACGTTCGTTCATTGTTCACAAAAGTGCCAATTGAAGACATGCTTGACTTTCTCTCACGAGAATTGTATGCTCCCCCTAAATATTTTCTGAACCAATCATATATTTCTCTCCTTTGTGATCTATATGTAGTCTCAATCTTATGAGCAATTTCAGTGTTACTGAGGATGTCATTAGATAAAAGCGCTTGAGCACTATTTCGTGTTTTATTTTCCTTCGTAGTTATTTTCATCATATATATATTATATATATATATATATATATATATATATATATATATGTGGTGTGTGTATATATATATATATAATATTATATATATATATATATATATATATATATATATATATGTGTGTGTGTGTGTTATATATATATATATATATATATATATATATATATAGAAACGACGTAAGTATAGAGGAGTGTTCTGCACACAAGGAAGAGAAATAACAAACAAATGAAAAATAAGGCACCCGCCCGGGAAACGAACCCAGGATCTTCCGATTGCCGGTCATTTGTTTGTTATTTCTCTTCCTCGTGTGCAGAACACTCCTCTATACTTACGTCGTTTCTATACGTTAATATACTGCGCGGTCATTGCAGTTATATATATATATATTATATATATATATTAAACACAGACCGTGCATGGAACAAGGAACTCTTCTGGGAAAATTAAATCCACTATAGTCCGAATAAGTAATGGTAAATGACAAATACCATAGTTTTTCTTTTTCATGATGCAAGCCCGACGTGGGCAACGGGTCTCTCGCAAAGAGGTCCCATAAATATAGTTTCCCTCACCAGCTATCTGCAAAGCAGACAGGATCCAGCTTTGGGATCCTGTCTGCTTTGCAGATAGCTGGTGAGGGAAGCTATATTTATGGGACCTCTTTGCGAGAGACCCGTTGCCCACGTCGGGCTTGCATCATGATAAAGAAAAACTATGGTATTTGTCATTTACCATTACTTATTCGGACTATAGTGGATTTAATTTTCCCAGAAGAGTTCCTTGTTCCATGCACGGTCTGTGTTTAACATATAAGTTTCTCAGGGGACCATTCTGAGTTTGTGTATATATATGTATATGTATATGTATGTATATATATATATATATATATATTATATATATAATATATATATATATATATATATATATTATATATATATATTAGAGTGTCCCAATTTTTTTTGTTCCTGAAGTTTGTCATGCACACCCCCCTAATTTCTTCCACTCGTGAAAACATGCCAGCAAGATGAATTTCATTCGTGTTCTTTAATTTTAAGGGTCCCCTCAAACCATGTGTTACTATTGCTGAACGGCTACTCTCTACCTTATACTAATTGTAGCATATTTCTTTTCAGGTTATGGATACAAGAAAGCAGGAGACTGTGTGGATGGTGGGGGTGTTGCGAAATGAACCCCTGGAAACGCTGTGTCAACTCCCGACAGTGGGAGATGTCCTTCGACATCTGTTGTTCTTCACTCGGAAGAAAGAAATGTCCACGGCGGAAGCTGCCAATGTGGTAGCTGATGAGGTTATGGCGGTGTGGGCTCGGGCATCTATTCCGACCTCCCACAAGCCCAAGTGCGTCGAGAGGATCAAGGCCCTCTCCACGGACTACGAGAAGGTTGCCAGAAACCGAAACCATGGGGGAGAGAAGCAACTGGAGCGGGAAAAGGGATTCCAAGCCAACCTGAATACACTGTTCGAAACAGCTCATGCCAATGCCATGAAACTCATCAAAGTCCCCGAAGATCGAGATTTTCTGAATGACCAGCGAACCGTGCGGAAGATGTACATCGGAGGAGAGGACCTGGAGTTTGCTCGCAGGGCAGCGGAGCGGGAGAAACGCTGAGCAGCTGAAGAGAAGAGGAAGAAGAAAAGCCGCGAAGAGATGGACTCATTGCAAGCAAAAGGAACGGTGAAAAGTGGGTCTTCTTCTTCGGAGTCCATGGCCGAAGCATCCAATGATGATGTCCAATATTCCTCTCCTAGTCCTTCGGCTCCTCGATCCGCTCCCAAGGATGGCCAAGTGTCGGCAAGGAGGATCATCCAATCCCAATTTTGCTGCAGCCCTGGATCGAACTGGAACCTCAGTACGCCAAGCGATGCACATTGTGGCTCCAGCACTCGCTGCCGCAGGAGTTGAGTTATCCTCGGTCACCTTGTCCAAATCAAGTCTTCACCATTCACGGCAGAAGTCCAGGAAGAACTTGGCAGCCGGAATCAAGACCGAGTTCAATCCTGATACGCCGCTTGTCGTCCACTTTGATGGCAAACTCCTCCCTGATTCGGATGGAGGGAAATCGGATCGCATACCAGTGCTGGTCAGCGGGAAGAATCTTGAGAAGTTGTTGGCGATCCCAAAAATCCCTGACAGCACGGGACAGCGGATGGCTGGAGCTGTTCTGAAGGTGCTGGACGATTGGCCGCAAGTTCAACCATGGATTGCCGGTCTCTGCTTCGACACAACAGCGGCGAATACCGGTATTCACAGCGGCGCTTGTACGATTATCCAGGACCAAATGGACCGCTGCGTTCTTTTCCTGGCTTGCAGACACCACATGATGGAATTGGTAATCACCTCAGTCTTTGACCTGTTCTTCAGGTCTTCTGGCCCCGAAATTGCGCTGTTCACTCGCTTCAAATCCCAATGGGAGTTCATCGACCAGAAGCAGGCTTCTCCGTTCAATGGCAATGGCCCAAGCGACATCCTTTCGGAATGGGTGGCGTTGAAAAAAGAGCAGATTGTCCACTTCATTGAAGACCAGCTTGAAGTTGGCCACCCAAGAGACGATTACCGGGAGTTCCTGATCCTCGCTCTGGTCTTCCTCGATGGTCATGGCAAACGAGATCTCCGGTACAATCGTCCTGGAGCATACCACCGGGCCAGGTGCATGGCCAAAGGCATTTACTGTCTTAAGATGTTCATCTTCCGAAGCCAATTCCACCTGACCGCTCACGAGGTCCAGTCACTACGCAGGATAAACATCTTTGCCATCACCATCTACCTCCAGAGGTGGTTCGAGGCTCCATTGACGGCGGACGCGCCCGTCAATGACCTGGAGCTGTTGGAGGACCTAGAGCGGTACAAGGCGGTGGATCATGATGTAGGTACCGCCGCATTGACGAAATTCCGGGGCCACCTCTGGTACCTAAGCGAAGATTTAGCCGGACTCGCTATGTTCTCCTCCAAAACCACCGATGCAGAGAAGATGGCCATGCTCCAAAACCTGCACAAGAAGACCGAAAACCGAAAAGATCTGGGTCGGCTGGAGGGAAAGAGTGTCTTGACCGTGAGACGGTCGGATTTGAACACCTTGGTCACGAAAAGGACTCAAAACCTTTTTCATTGCCTGAAGCTGCCGGTTCCAAAAACCCCCAAAGATCTCGAAGGATGTGCACCATTGTTGAAGTCTGTGAACGACGCGGCAGAATGGGCGGTGAAACTGGCGGAAGATTTCAACGAGGGCCTGACAAAAAACGAGGAGGAACGACAGCTCGTGTACCAAGTCGTCGAATACCACCGCCAGCAGTTCCCCTCAGCAGACAAAAAGACCCTCTATCCCCCGAAATGAAATGTGCCATTAGGAAGAATTTCCATTTCCTTTAATTTAGTCATTAGAAAGAATTTACATTTCATTCTTCCATTCTAGAATGATTAATGCTGAGCATTTATGTTTGTTCATATAGGGTCGAATAAATAAGGTCAATGAGGGGACCCTTCCCCTCCTAATAGGCCAATGAAATTTCGCCCATGTTTTCCTTTCTTCAAGTGTAATTAATTAAAGGGGTGTGCGATTTGACTCTTGCAAATTGTTATTTTCACATGTGAGGCTGGGACACCCTAATATATATATATATAGGGTGTTTCATAACATGTGCGACGCACTTTCGGGATGGAGTCAGGACCTGAAAACAATGAAAAATGTTTATATAAAAATATGCCTGAAATCGCTTTGTTTCCGAGTTACAGCCCGTTTTGTGTTCCAGCAATTCTTTCCGCAAACTGTTTACAAACACTGCTTGCCGACAATGTTTGTGAGTGTGTATGAAACTTATTTCATGTATGGCCTTGCCGATTGTAATGTTTCGTACACTTTATGACATATTTCAATATCGTTGAGTGTAGAGCCATCAGTCAGTCAGAGGTGCATCGCGGTGTTTCACTGTTCGTATTCGTAACTTCTTATCGTGAATAAGTGCAGTCCAGTGAAAAAAAAAAACTTAAAAGTTTTTGTGCTATTCAGTGATAGCACACTGCACTTGAAGTGAGAATGGAGGCTTATTCAAACGGAGAAATGGCAGACATGCATCTCATGTATTGACTTGCCGAGTGTAATGCAGCCGCAGCAAGACGTCTGTATGCGGAAAGGTTTCCGAATCGCCGTCTACCAGATAAGACCTTTCAGAGAATAGACGAGCGTCTTGGTGATACAGGATCATTCAACAAGCGAATTTCAGATGGTGGTAGACCAATCAGCGCCAGAACTGTTGAGTTCGAGGAGCGGGTCCTGAATCGCGTGGAGGAACATCCTGGTGTCAGCACCCGAAGGATAGCAGCAGCAGAGGATGTAAGATACACAACTGTGTGGAGAATTTTACGGGAACAACAGCTTTACCCATATCATATTCAGAGAGTACAAGGCCTTACTGAAGCTGATTTCCCACCACGAGAGGCTTTTTCTACTTCGTTCCTTCAACAGTGTGCTCGCGATCCTCTTTTTCTTTCCTCCGTGTTGTTTTCTAATGAGGCTGCCTTCACAAGAAATGGCGTGATCAATTTTCACAACACTCATCACTGGGCCAAAGAGAATCCGCATGCCATCATCCAGTCAAGGCATCAACAATACTTTAGTATCAATGTATGAGCAGGACTTATTGCCGACAACTTAATCGGTCCTTTTGTTTTGCCTTGAAGATTAACAGGAGAATCGTATTCCAATTTTTTGAGGAATCATTTAAGCGATTTACTAGATGAAGTTCCTCTTAGTGTCTGACGTCGTATGTGGTTTATGCATGACGGCGCTCCGCCTCATTTTAGTCGAGTAGCCAGGACTATTTGGATGACCATTTCCCTAATAAATGGATAGGCCGTGGAGGACCCATTGCGTGGCCTGTTCGCTCCCCGGACCTGAATCCACTCGATTTTTACCTGTGGGGGTCATCTGAAATCCATCGTTTACGTGACACCCATTGACAACGTTGAAATGTTTCGCCAACGCGTAGAACAAGGATGCCAGAAAATCCGAACAATACCCGAAATGTTTGAACGCGTCAGGCAGTCTTTGACGAGGCGTGTTCAGGCGTGTATTCAAGCGCAAGGATGTCATTTTGAGCACTTCCTTTAAAGGAAACAAAGCGAAACAAAGGGAAACAAAGCGATTTCAGGCATATGTTTATATAAACTTTTTTCATTGTTTTCAGGTCCTGAATCCATCCCGAAAGTGCGTCCCACATGTTATGAAACACCGTGTGTATATATATATATATATATATGGTAAAGCTTTTAAAGTAAATTCCTTCATTAATGTGGTTTTGGTCAATTGTGTTTACTCGATACTCTTAAAAGCTTGCGAGTTTAAAATTCGCCTAATCGGTAACGACATAACAAAACCACGATAATATTATCGTACGATCATAAAAGAAGGAATCTGAAAATCGTTCAATTTTTATACCTTATCTTTAATATGAAGTTTAACACGATGCGGGAAAAAGCAGGGTAATTGCTTCTAATAACCAATTTAGAAGGCCCACTTACAAAATTAACATTTTTAACTAAGTTTCAAACATTGTTTATCCACTTTCCAATCAACCCTCAATGAAGTCGATAATTACACTTTGGGGTATTTCGAAAGTATCCTTTATAAATTATAGGGAATAGATGCCCGTTTATAAAAGGCAATAATAACGTTTTGCGTTGTTTAATTTTCTTCGTAATGGCACAGGTCACGTGACGGAGGAGGCGACCTACAGCGTTACCCGGGATCCGAACGATGGCTCTCTCCATTATTTGAAATAGAAGATAGTCAAACCATCTAACTATTGAACGGACCTAAAGTCACTCAACTGATCTGACCTAACGAGAAGAGGTGTAGCGACGTGGCAAAAACGTTCATTGAAACACGCAGTTTCATTTAACGCCCTTTCGGCATGCAATAAAGCAAAATAAAAAATGCAGGATAAAAATGCAAATTTAATTATTTAATTAGCACATTTAATTAAAGATACGAGGAAACACTTTTTCCAAAATTTGTCGTACCAATAAGAAGTCACGTTTTTGTTCATTAACTCTTATTTTGCAAATCGGCCGAACTTTTTTTGTAGGAGATACTTTTTTGATGTTAGGTTAGGTTAGGTTTCCCTATCCAAACCTAACCCAAACTAAAACAAATTACTGGATGTGTAAAAGCTTGACGTGGCACGAAGTAGCAATAATTTGATTTCGATTCCTTTAATTTTTTTTACGCAGGAAGGAGGGGCCAAGGGCGAGAGTTGAGCCCAGATAGGGCAGGAAAAAACGTCTTTACAAGAGATTCTAAGTTCAGACATAATAAGGTCAGAGCGGGAAGGAGATGAAGGAACAGCACCGGAGTCGTTCAGAGTTGAGTTGGAAGCGAAAGTTTGAGTGAAGAGTTTAGCTTTATCAGGAGAAGAGAGGGCAACTGAGCCATCAGAATGGAAAAGAGGAGTGAAAGGAGAGGAAGTAAAGTAGTTGAAGAGGCTTTTGGCTAGATGCCGAATTGGAGCGATAGGACAGGAAGTAGATATAAGAGTGTGGTCGGAGGACCCCAACGGAGCAAAAAGTTTCACAGAGTAAGAAGAAGGATGAGTGGCAAGAAATAAATCCAGAATGTTAGGCCATCTCCAAGGCGATCGGGGATATGAGTAGGGTGCTCTACAATCTGCTCTAGGTCATTTAAGATAGAAAAGTTGTAATCTAGTTCACCAGGGATGTTAGTGAAATGGGAGGAAAGCCAAAGGTGGTAGTGAACATTGAAATCTCCTAAAACTGAGATTTCATCAAGGAAGAGCGGGAAAAAATGTATTCCACTTTGGAAGTGAAGTAGTCAAAGAATTCTGGATAGTCAGCAGAATTTGGGGAAAGGTAAACAGCGTAGATGTATTTAGTTTGAGACTGGCATGTAAGCCGTAGCCAGAGGGTGTAGAATTCGGAAGATTCGAGTTCGGGAATACAAGAACAAGTTAGGTCATTGCGTACATAAACGCAACATCCACCTTTGGAGTGAAATTGAGTATTGAGAAAGTAAGAGGGTACAGAAAGGGGGTTACTGTCAGTCGTCCCAGACACCAGAGTTACAGTTTGGAAAAGAAGATGAGGTTTGGAGGAGGAGAGGTGGTGTTCAACAGATTGAAAATTTGAGAAAAGGCCACGAATGTTGCAGAAGTTTAAGAAAAGTGAATCAAGCAGAGGCCCAGAACATCTCTAAAGGGCGGTAGCAGATCCAGATCCGTTGCCCGGGTCTGCGTTCCCGGTATCGGCAGCGGGGAAGCCAGAAGTGGCGACATTTATGGTCCCCTCCCCAGGGGATTCCGAGGCTCTTGAAGTTGATGCCATTTTTTTTTTATTTTGAAAAGATTATGTATGTAAGATGCATGTATATGTAGTGAAGAATAGGGAAAGAAGTGTGTGGTTGAGAGTATGCTGGACTGCTCAGAAAGTAGATGAGACACGGAAAAAGATCAGCTAAGTAGGACAGTGACAGGAGAAACTGTCACACGGATGAAATTCGAAAAAATAATCAGTGTATACGATAAAAAGGCGCTTTCTCAACTTTTTTAATGGAACCCCAATTACTGTATCTTAACACAAGCGTAGGTGATTAAAAATTTGAAAATATTAAAAATATAACCGATAGGAGCTACTGGGTAAGAAATGAGTACGAATGAAAGTTTACACAAATATACACATATATACAGAGTGTGTATGTATATATATACTGTATATATAAACAAAGGAACACAAAGGACACCAAAAACAGACCGGCTGCTGGTCCCTACGAGGCTGTCTGTTTAAGGAAGAAAGGTAAAAAAAAGTAAGAAACTTTAAAGACAAGTGAAAGTTTTAAAGCGAAGCAGAGAAGAGAGATTGAGAGGTAGGAAATCTCTCTCTCTCTCTCTCTCTCTCTCTCTCTCTCTCTCTCTCCTCTCTCTCTCTCTCTCTCTATATATATATATATATATATATATATATATATGTGTGTAAACTCCAATAACTGCCGAATGATTTAGATTAATTCATCGGAGGAATTATATAATGGTGTCAAAAATACTTTACCAAAAGACTTTTCACTAAATCTACAGTGTGTCCGTAAATCTTTGCAAATTCAATTAAAATTTAATTTAATTTGTAAATATAATTTATGAATATCCTGCATATTATATTAATATTTACGCACTACTTATTTACATGGCTTGGGGGTATGGTTCTCCAGCCAATGATCCGATCTGTACCCTTTAAAAATGGTTCAAAACAAAATTGGGAGAAACTCTGAAGTGGATCCTGATGAGTTTATAAATAACAAATTGGTAATTCTTACATTTGAATGAATATATTAACTTGA
This sequence comes from Bathynomus jamesi, assembly GCA_023014485.1. Classification (NCBI taxonomy): domain Eukaryota; kingdom Metazoa; phylum Arthropoda; class Malacostraca; order Isopoda; family Cirolanidae; genus Bathynomus; species Bathynomus jamesi. The sequence goes on from JAJOZX010005925.1 coordinate 19,151, forward strand.
ACTAAACAAGCTTATATGTATACTCAATTTACTATAAATGATGGTCTCTTTGCGTGTATGAACTTATTTATATATGATCTCTATATTTGGGCACATAGGTATGTTAACAATAGGCGCGTTAATATCCTAAGGCTACCCTGGATCCAGACTAATCCCGAAATTCTAATCAAAATTTTTGTGTAACTAATTTTTATGCCCAAAAAAAATAACCACCACGTAAGAGATGTCAAATTAAGGTACAAAAAAAAAAAAAACATCTTTAAAGGAATGTATTTAATAAATAAACTATTTGAAAAACGTTTAACTCCTTAGAGATTTGAACACTGTCATATCTACTTGGTTTCGGTGTTTCCTTTCTCCAGTTCTTACTGGAGATTATAAAGCTTTTTCTTCCTTTGTTATTTTTAATAAATATAGGATATAAAATACCACAAAATTATATAAAAAATCGCAGTAAAAAATATGATGAAATTTTAATAAAATTTTCATCGGATTTTATCTCATTTTTTTTTTTTTTTTTTTCAATTCGGTAAAAAATATAAGAAAAGTAAAGCAAAATAAATGCTTTTATATTTGAGCGAAATGAAAAAACAGGACCTAAAATCTGACATACACCGAAAAAGTTATTCTGCGATTATTTTAAGCTTTTTCCACGGGTTTTTATCATACATTTAAATAACAAAGAACCAAAAGCTTTACAGTTAAGTAAAGAGTAAATAATAAACACACACACACACAATATATATATATGATACACACAGACCGTGCATGGAACAAGGAACTCTTCTAGGAAAATTAAATCCACTATAGTCCGAATAAGTAATGGGCTAGGCTGCTTTAAACCCTAGATCCTGTCCCAAAGCTGGATCCTATCTGCTTTGCAAATAGCTGGTGAGGGAAACTATATTTTTGGGACCTCTTTGCGAGTGACCCGTTGCCCACGTCGGGCTAGCATCATGAAAAAGAAAAAACTATAGTATTTGTCATTTACCATTACTTATTCGGACTATAGTGGATTTAATTTTCCTAGAAGAGTTCCTTGTTCCATGCACGGTGTGTGTGTATCATAAAAAACCTCAGGGAACCATTCTGAGTTCATTCCCATATATATATATATATATATATATATATATACACATTATAACTGCAAACACGCAGTATAATTAACGTAAGAACGACGCACGCTTGTATTGGAGAATATCCCGCGCAAAATGAGAGCGAAAGAACGAAACAAATGGTTACCTCATTTTTTCATTTGTTTCGTTCTTTCGCTCTCATCTTGCGCGGAATATTCTCCTATACAAAGCGTCTTTCTTTACGTTGATATATATATATAATATATATATATATATATATATATATATGGGATGAATTCAGTGGCGGTCCTAGCTTACATGACGCCCGGGCGAACCTCACCTTCAGCGCCCCCCCCCCCTGTTCGCCAACACACACACATTCGAATCCCCCCAAAATAAAGGACAGACATAACTCTTTCACAAAATAACTTTTTATTGGACTAATTGTTGGAACTTCAGAACCAAAACAAAGACTCAAATTTCTGAATTTTACAAATCCTTCATCACGTAAATAGAATAACTCACTTAAGAGAATGTAATTATGATACTATGAACAGGAAAAATACAAATTAAATTGCACAACTGCCATAAATAAACTAGAGAATCAAATTTCTAAATTGTACAAATGCTTTATCACATAAATAGAATAAGACACTTAAGAGAGGGTAATTATTATGCTACACTTTGAACAAGAAACAAAATAAATTGCACCACAGCACAACTGCCATCTAAAGCCTGACTCTTCTTACCTTCCTTGATGCAAAGTCATGAATTAAATCATCATATGAAATCTGCTCAGCAATTGTATGATTTATACTGATGATGGCCAGACCGGTAAGGCGTTCCTGTGACATAGTTGACCTCAGGTAGGATTTGATGAGCTTCAGCTTTGAAAAGCTCCTCTCTGCTTCAGCAACAGTGACTGGAAGAGTAAGACCAATTCTGAGAGCAGTCCACAAATTTGGATATATTTCAGAGAGCTCCCTTTCATGGATAAATGTCAGCAGTTCAAGCAAGGATATGGTCTTTGATGGCAAGTCAGGCAAGTTCTTCAGCTCCTGTGCAAGCTCTCTGCCATCCAAGTCAGATTGTCCCTTAAAGTGTAGTGTAGTACTAAGGTTCACACATTGTTCTGTCAGCTCCTCAAATGTGAGATTTTGGAAATGTGTCAGCACTCCAAACTTCCTCCCACAATTTCCAACGTGGAAAATCTTTCCTGAATGGCTGATGTTGCAGCATCAACCACTGCATTGAAAAATGTCACCTCCAGCTTCTTCAAAGCATCAATCAAGGGCTCATCAGATGCTTCATAATATACATTTCACTATTTAACCAAACCCAGAAAAAATAACATTACATATGTTAAAGTATGGGCCTTTATTCCCAATAATATTAATCTGGAAGCATTTTGCATTGTTTAGGTCTTTTATGGGAAGGTTTATGGAAAATGCAATAGATGGTTTTTTATTAATAAAAATATATTTATTGATCTTTTATTATTTTTATTTTATTTTTATTTTTTATTTATTTCTTTATTTATTTATTTCTTATTTTTATTTTTATTTTTTTTGCAGGCGCTCATGCCGCCCCCCCAAATGCCGCCCTGTGCGGCTGCCCATATTGCCCATATGAGGAACCGCCACTGGATGAATTTCAGAATTAAACACGTGAAATGAATGAATGATGCAAACCCACAAGGAAAAGGAAAAATGATTCCAAGGCCTTTCGTGTATTCAGAAGTACACTTCGTCAGGGAATGAGGAGGTGTACTTCCGTATACAAAAAGGCCTTGGAATCGTTTTTCCTTTTCCTGTGTGGGTTTGCATCACACACACCCACACACACACACACATATATATATATATATATATATATATATACACATAATCCAGGAAGATCTGAACAAAATCGTTGATTGGTCAGTCACGTGGCAAATGAGATTTAACGTCGATAATTATAAGTGCACAATTTTACATATAGGTTTGCGTAACGGTAATTTTGCGTATAGTATATGTCAGGGAAGGAGTTGGCAAGTGTAGAACAGGAAAAAGATTTAGGAGTTATCGTCACTGGTGATTTAAAAGTGGCGAAACAAAGTACAGCAGCGGTCAGTAAGACGAACAAATGCTAAGTTTTATAGCTCGGAATTTAGAGTACAAATCGCGCGATATTATTGTTCCTCATTATAAATCATTAGTTAGACTCCATTTGGAGTACGCGATCCAATTTTGGAATCCGCAGATGCGAAAAGATATAGACAAAATCGAAAGAGTTCAAAGACGAGCAACTAAGATGATTCCGTCGCTTATGTCGAAGTCGTTCGAGGATAGACTTAAGGAGTTAAAATTGACTACACTCGAGACTAGGAGGCTAAGGGGTGATCTAATCCAGGTTTTTAAAAATTATGAATGGGTTCGATAACGTAAATAGAGATGGCTTTTTCGAAATATCACAATATAATAGAACTAAAAATAACGGGTGTAAGTTGACAAGTAGAAGGTTCGAGACAGCAGTTGCCAAAAACTTTTTTATGCATAGAATAGTAAATAGCTGCAATAGTTTGCCAGTAGAAGTAATTAGTAGCACGTCTATAAACATGTTTACAAATCGATTAGACGCATATTTTGATAGATTGGGTATAGTTTAAGGAAGGAGGACATGCGCAATACACAACTACAACCACAGTTAGGTAGACCAGCCAAGAGTGGATCCTAGGGCAGTGGTGGCGAATCTTTTTTGCTGGCTGGTCATTTTTGTTACTTTTGATTTAAAAAAAAACGAAATTGGGTCACAATAATTTATTTACTTACTATTTTTAGTGAGAAACTTCTTGTTGGATTTTAGCTGCTAATGTTTGATCCGAGGTTTATATTTAGTTGTCTTTAGTCTCACACATGCAGCACTCATATCTGTGCCAAGGCGATTCCTAGTGGTGGATTTGACGAAATTCATGGAGGAAAACAATTTTTCACATAAATAAGATGAACCAAACATTGTTAGCAGAGCTAATGCTAGTTTTTCATTGATGCATAAGAATTTGGTAAAGAGTTCCATTCTGCAAGAATAAGATTCTCTACTCTTTCTATTGAGTGTTGTTCTTTGGTTACACCCAAAATTGACGACTCCAATTCCTTTTCTTCTAACTTCAGATTAAGATCAATAAATTTAGTCTTCCATCCTGCACTTTCTTGGAAGTCAACTGACTCCATTTCTAAATTACCAATGTCAAACCAATGAAAAGCTGATAGCTGAAGATCTTCAAATTCAATAGTATGGGCCATACGTTTAAAAACGTTTCAATGTGTATCAGCTGTTTATTTCGGTGGGAGAATAAAATAATTTTAAAACTAAGGCAGAAAATATTAAAAATTAAAGTCATATTTTATTTAAATAAGAGCTCGTGGGTCACTAAAAATTGCCTCGTGGGTCAGTATTTGGCCCGCGGGTCAGTGGTTCGCCACCACTGTCCTAGGGTCTTTGTTAGTCCGAAACATTATATAAACTTTTGGTTTGCTTCCGCCCAGATTGTTAATTCTGACGAAGGTCAAGCTTTTCACTCCACCTTAAACCTTCGGTTTAACGTGGAATCCGAACCACGCCCCACCAGCAGCCCAGCGTCTTAACCACTAGGCCACCCAGGGTACCCATTTGTCTACCAACCACTTTCTTTCATTGTGTGGAAGGATGAACAGCAGGGTTTTGCTGCACGTCGGCTACTGTCACTGGGTCTTGATCCCGAGGCCGGTGGATTCGTAGTCAGCGACGCTAACCACTACACCGAGGCGCATATACTGTGTATATATATATATATATATATATTATATATATATATATATATATATATATATACAGGGTGTCCGAGATTATCTGTACAAGTTTTGGCTGTTATTAAAAGTCAACCATGAAGTGTAGAAATTCCAGTGTTGTCCCATTTTACAGAGAATCTCTAAGTTTTTTCTGATACCAAGTTTTGACAAGTTTTTTAGAAATTCCAGTGTGTCCGAAAATTATCTGTACAATTTCATCTTTTAATAAAATTCTTGATAACACACGTAAAATTCTTAAACAAGATTATTTAGAATCTATTTTTTCAAAAGTTTCTTTTATTAAAGTAACGTTGTTACAAACATTCGATATGTGCACCATCAGTGATTCGCAAAACATCCAATCGATAATCCAAATGTTGCCATGTACGCTGCAGCATATCCACATCAATTCGCTCAATAGCAGCTGTGATTCTTGCTTTTAAATCATCAATGTCTGTCACCCGCGTACAAAAAAGAAAAAACTTGTCAAAACTTGGTATCAGAAAAAACTTAATGAGATTCTCTGTAAAATGGGACAACACTGGAATTTCTACACTTCATGGTTGACTTTTAATAACAGCCAAAAATTGTACAGATAATTCTCGGACACCCGGTATATATATATATATATATTTATATACACACACCGTATATACTCGTGTATAGGTCGAGTTTTTAAGACTGATTTCTTAGGCAAAAATTAGGGGGTCGACCTATATAAGGGTAACATTTTCGTGGGGTCAGCTTCAGACATGAAAAATATTTACCATTTAGTACCAGTAAACAATGAAAACATAAAATATGTACCAATTATTAAAATTACCAAATATGTACCAATTATTAAAAGTACAGAATGGTAGCACAGGATGATATAAAAAATGAAATGAATACATTTTTAGAAGTTTATTTATAGAAAGATTCCCCTGCTGCTGCACAGTTGTTAGTCTGTTCTACATATTCAACTACTCGGAGCTTGAACTTTGCTGTGAACTTGTTTCTTTTTGAATCCATGCTGACAGAGAATGAGAGTCTGGCACGTTTACACTATAACAAGACACAATTGGAAATGGCTGTTACACAGTAGGTTATCAGTAACCTGTCTATACATGATGACGTGTTTAAGGTCACCTAGACGCAGTTGCCAGTTTCTAGTTTTTGGAAATGAGTTTTATATGCCATAAAATATGGTGCTTTATTACCCTAATTTGTTGTTCCACTGCCTCAACTGGGGTCGACCTATACACGAGGCATATGATAAATTAATGATTTCTTGGGCAAAAATCAAGGGTCGACCTATGCACGAGATCGACCTATACTCGCTATTACTCGGGTTTAAACAGTATAATAAGTTATATACACTGTATATATGGTAAAGATTCGGTAGAACACATCTACCCAAACTAGTGACGAAAATAGGTTTTTCTGGTGTATTTCATGCTGTTTCAATTTAATTTGACCTTCATATTTGGCGCAAATGCCCCATTATGGAGATGGCCCCCCCTCCCAACTACCAACAGTTTGGATTCCCGTAAGTGGGCAGAGCTTTGAAGAAGAGGGAAATTGTGGGCTAAAAAGGCCAGAATCAATTGAAACAGCATGAAATACACCAGAGTTCCTTGTTCCTTGCACGGTCTGTGTGTAACATATATATATATATATATATGGTGTCCCATAAGTCCGGCATCATAGGAAAAATAATAAAAAAATGCAAAACAAAAGCTTTTATTTACAGAACGTGCTCAATATGTCCACCATTGTTTTCAATACACAAATTCAGACGTGATATCCAGTCAGCAAGCACACGGTGAATGATGTCAGGAGTAATGGTGTTACATGCCCCAATAATGCGCTGCCGCAAATGTTCAACACTCCTAATTTTCTCTGCGTATACCAGCGCTTTCAAGTGGCCCCAAATATAAAAATCTAGTGGCGTGAGATCTGGGCTTCTAGCTGACCATTCCACAGGCCCTCGACGTCCTATCCAATGACCAGGGAATTGTTGGTACAGGTATTCCCTTACTTGGGTGCTGTAATGTGCAGGAGCGCCATCTTGCTGGAACCATGTTGGGAAATTTCCTTCTTCGTTCAAGACACTGGGAAATGCTTCTTCCTTGAGCATACCTAGGTAGGTGCCTCCAGTGACATGTTCATCGAAAAAGAGGGGGTCTATGATGCGATCCTTCCAAATGCCACGCCATACCATCACCCGAGATGCACCTTGTTCCTTTGAAGAGGTTACCAGTGAGGGTTGTTTTGAGACCAGTAGCGGGTGTTCTGTCGATTTACCTCACTATTTCCATAAAAAACAGCCTCGTCACTGAACAGAATGGTGGACGGGAAATTGGCATCCTGAGCATAAGAAAAATATGAATTATGGTTTGTTTGTAGAAATAGAAAAATATGAATTTCTCCTATGATGCCGGACTTATGGGACACCCTGTGTGTGTATATATATATATATATATATATATATTACATACAATTTAGCATTGAGCTTGATCAAAATTCTGATATTTCCTTTTCGGATATTCAAACCAGAAGATAAAACTGATTTTACAGTTTTTACAAGCCACTCACTCTAACTCTTGTATGCATTGGCAATCTTCCTATTGTTCCTCAACAAAAAGATAAATTCTTCTGTGCCTTCTGCTTTATGCAGGAAGGAGCGCCCGCAAAAATGCCCCCTCCTACATGAAGAAGAGGAGAAGGAGAGAACGAAATCAAGTTCTAGGTTCTTCGAGATGCCTGGGCATTCTGCGTTTGAACGATGGGAGGTTATAGACAGAGGGAAAGATGGATTAAGGAAGGTTGTTCCACAGTTGACCGGTTGAGTGAAAGATTGAGAATACCGATTGACCCTTGCGTTACAAAGTTAGAAAGAAAAGGGCTGAAAATATGTCAAACGTCTGATACGGCGAGATCTCCTTAAAGAAGGAAGTACTCAATTAGAGAGTTCAGAAGAGCAGTGTCCCTTATAATGGCGACAGTAAAGAGAGAGTGAGGCAACATTGCGGCGAAGAGAGAGGGACTGAAGACAATCAGTAAGACGTCTTTAGAATTAGTAATCCTCAGTACTTGGATACTGAAACAGAATATATAAAGGGATCTTTTACCAAACTTAGCAGCTACCCTCACAATTTTATCGGAAACACTTAAAATCGCAAAAAGAACGTTTCATGTTGATGACCTCCCTGCCAAGGACTGAAAATGTCTTAAATATGTCCTTTAAGTCCGAGCCCCTTCGCGATTGCATTCCTCAAGGTATTAACGTAATCTTTAATGTGCCACGTACCACCCACCCAAAGTTTTTTCCATAATAAATAATCGATCCTATAGCTATTGCTCGAATTCAGGCGTCTATAACATACCTTGTAACGACTGTAATAATAATAATTATATCGGGGAAACTATAGCTCTAACATTTTCTCAAATGTTAATAATGATAAAAGAAAATTAATTTAATCTTATTTCATTAAAAATATTTAAAATTTTAATGCGAATGGCTGGTTTCATTTTGACTTTTTAACAAAATTTATCGTTCCAAAGAGTCGTCTGTTCCAAAGAGTCGTCTGTTCCAAAGAGTCGTCTGTTCCAAAGAGTCGTCTGTTCCAAAGAATCGTCTGTTCCAAAGAGTCGTCTGTTCCAAAGAGTCGTCTGTTCCAAAGAGTCGTCTGTTCGGAATATTTAGAGGCAATTTCAGTTGCCAGAAGCATGAACTCTTTCACGTTTCTTGACCTTACTCGTTTTTGTTTTAGTCTTCCATCCGCCTGAATGAAGAAGGAAATTCACTTTGAAAAGTTTTGTGGGTTTTTAATCTTTACTTTTATAACCTCATTATTTCTTTCGGGGATTTTAATCGAATTTACTTTTTTGACCGGTTATTGCGTTTTTCAACTAATATATACATATAATACAACCCGCAAGTAACATGAGAAACGATTCCGAGCGCTTTCGTAAGCTCATACACACACACACACATATATATATATATATATACACGTGTGTTTCTTCTACATAGGTCATCTTTCTCTTAAAGTTAGCTATAAAAGGCTATCCTTCGTAAAAGGTCACTTCAGTTCTTTTACTTTTAAGAGAAAAAATGAAAATTATTTTTTTTCTTTTCTTTGTAAACCACCGAAAATCGTTCACATCATTCCCCCCCCCCCCAAAAAAAATTTCTGCTAAAGATGGTTCGAATAAAAGTGAAAATTGAAAAAATAAAAAATTAATCTTTCAATGTCATTTTAGGGCTTCACCTGATGCTCAAGGATAAAAACCACCTCTGCTCGGACTATTGGATTTATCGACTCTTTAGGAACATTGTGAAACAGAATTAATATTTTTAATATATATATATATATATATATATATATATATATATATATATATATATATCATTATTTTTCCAATCGCGTTAGAATTTTAATTAAAAAAACTCGAAGTCAAATAAATCGTCCTTTATGCTTCCTCAAACTTTATACACCCTCTGTTTTGTTTTAGGTTATATTAGGTTAGGTTAACTGTTAACCTAACCTGCGTGACGTAACTTCAAAGTAGTAGATTGTACAAGAAAATCCGATTTATTTACAAAGTTTCACCTAGTTGGTAAAAAATGTCGCTTAGTATTGCCACTATTTGGGATTTAGGATATACGAGTATATATCGTGTTGTACGTTAAAAGATGTTTAACTCTTCATACAATACTTCCACTTACACACACACACACACACACACACACACACACACACACACACACAGTATATTACGTATAGATCATATTTCACCGTTATATTTTGTAAAGATAAGTAACGGTTTCATCATAAGTCATTTTCATTTGCAAAATGGTCTCTGGTTTTTTCTTTTTTTTTTGGTCCCCCTTCAGTAAAAGGGACATAAAATTAATGATCAGTTACAAATAGCGGTTGTTATTAATTGCTATTTGGACAACAGTAGACCAAACATACTATTTACAAAGTCAAATACTATAAAAAAAAAGATATTAACTCTACAGGGTTGGGTATAGTTCTATCTATCTATCTATTTATCTATCCAAATCTATTTATCTTTTCTCAGCCATGCTTGCTCAGCCATATTCCTGCAAAGCTTATGAGGGTATATATCTTGCCCCTTGTCAAAATGAATATGGGCATTCTATCCAACGATAATTACGGGTCTGTTGCTGTCGCCACCTACCTCTCGAAACATTTCTTTATGCAGGAAGGAGGAGCCAAGTGCGAACGCTTCCCCCTCCCTCCCCCGCCCCATAGAAGGAGAATAGAGATGAAATCGAGGTTCGAAGTTTTCGAGATGCTCGGACACACTTTTTTTGAAAGACTGGAGGTCATAGACAGGAGGAAAGGTGGATTGAAGAAGATTGTTCCAGAGTTGACCGGTTCAGAATACCGATTAACCCTTGCATTAGAGTGTTGGGCAGAAAAGGGATGAGAAAGCGTCAAAAGTCTGGTACTGCAAGCTCCTTAAAGGAGGAGGCATGCAGTTAGAGAGTTCAGAAGAATATTGTAAGTTATAAGTTTATAACGTTTTACTTCAGTTTCGATCCAAATTAGATGTAGTGGAAGCATGTGCGAACTAGGTATGCGGCGAACAGATGGAATGTTACCCTCACTTCTAACTCCTCCTCCGCGGGTAGAGGTACAACATATCCCGACGTTGAAACGAGTAGTCCCCCTCTTCAACAAGAGGAGCCAATAGTCCTTGAGTGTACAGATGCAAATCTGCCTGTAAATGAGGCAACGCTGTCGGGAATTCTTACGCGCCTGGAGGTGTTGCCATTTTCCCCTCCATCGTCACCGGTAACAGGGGAAGAGCACCTGGGTAGTCGTGTGCCCTTGGCGGGTAGTTCCACTTCCTCCGCCTTATAAAAGGGGAGACACGCAGGCTACCGCGGATGGAGGCGTGGTTCCACTTCGTCCCCCCGTCGCCTGCAACGAAAGAAGTTTGCTTGGGCAGTAGTATACATCGCCCGGCGAGTAGTTCCCTCCCCCCCCAACAGTAGAGGAGGGGACACGCGGGTCCCTAGGGTTGGAAGTGTGGCGTCTCTTTCTCCATCGCCTTCGGTTGCAGGAAAAGGACACAATGGAGTTGAGGCGTCTACCAAGCCTCGGAGGCCGAAGCACTTCTCCCGCATTCAAGCGACCGCCCAACCCAGGAGAGCGATACCCGGTGAAGGGGAGGACGGTTAAGTGTAGTAGATAGGCGCAGGAGAAGCAGGACCCCAAAATCGGTAACTGAAGCATTGCCATCAGGGCTGAAAGTCAGCCTCTTTTTTTTCTCAAATCAGGAACGTGATGTTCGACACATGGTGGAAGTAATGTGTGGTAAGAGTAACAAAATAGCTACTCAACTGAATACCAGACCCCTGTGTTAAAAGTCATTAAAAGTAATCACTGGGGTGAGTGCACAGTTTAACCCTTATAATACGAGTCAGTGGCTTGAAGGCATTATTGTGAAAGAATATACTTCAACAGGAGAGTTAGGAGCGCGATAAGTAGCAATAGTAATAATAGGCGTTTGAATAATAATGCTTGAAATAATAATAATAATAACAACTACTAGTCTGAAAAATGCGTAATGCAAAAAGGTAAATCTTTTTTGTGCGTTAATAAATAATAAACCTTAAAAAGAACAGGACAAGAATAACAAAAAACATTTGACATTAAAAATTCAAAGTTAAAAAAAATATATTTAGCGGCAGCTTTAAACATGTACATTGAGACTAGAATTTTCATCAAGATGTGGGAAATTCTTTCATCGAACAAGTACCTTCAGGTGATAACAATTTTTAAAGAAAACTTTCATACTTGATCATATACTTTACGTGGAACTGACTCCTTGAAAATAATTTAATCGAAGTGGGTACGCCATCTATTGGAGGAAATGTCATTTAAATACAATTTCAGTTTATTTTCATTAACTGAGTGTAATTGTATGCATATCAATTTTATGCTGATCAGGATAAATATACTAACAGCAACTTGAATTTTAAGATTAAATACATTAGAAATAAATTTACCTTACCTTGGTAAGATTCGAACCAATGCCACTGAAGACTCGAATTTTGCGAGCTGTTACGTTACCCATTCGGCCATGAGACATAAGATATACTAAGAGCGTTTTGTATATACAGGGTGGCGCAAACGTCAGGAACCATAGGCACATTTTAATAATTTGTTTTAATATGTTTTGTTCTTTTCAGATTTGTTGTTGAACCTATGGCACAACAGATGAACGGGTGGAGATAGTTTTAATGTGTGCAAAGGGTGGTACCACACACCGATCAGTTGCTACTGCTTTTAATGACAAACACCCTGAGAGGCCGCCAGTTGTTCAGGCATCACTTGAAAAACTGTTCACTCGCTTCAAAGAAACGGTAAGTGTTCATGATCGGCCGCGTAGTGGTCGGCCAAAAAGTTCAACCGATGCAGCAACATCACTAACGGTACTCAATCACCTCGAAAACAGCCCATATGTCCTTAAGAAAGTTATCCCAAGAAACGGGTGTCTCCAGAAGATCCATTCAACGAATTCTTACAACAGATCGTTTCCACTCCTACAACGTCCAATTCGTTCAGGAACTACACGGTGACAACACAGACCGTCGTGTAGAGTTCTGCCAGTGGTTTGTTTCTACAACATCGACAGCTTCAACGAAGGATCATGTTCAGCGACGAAGCGATATTTCACCTCAGCGGTCGCGTCAATAGGCATAATTGCATGCTATTGGGCCAATGAGAACCCCCACTGGATGGAGGAAGGACATGTGCAATTCGATCCACGAATTATGGTGTGGGCTGCGCTCTTGGGGGATCGGTTAATTGGTCCGTACTTTCTCGACGGCAATGTAAGAGGTGAAACATATCTGCATATGCTGCAAACATTTCTAATGCCCATACTGGACGACATTCTATTGGCAGAACGGGCGGAGATGTGGTTTCAGCAGAATGGTGCACCACCACATTTCGCAACTATCGTCCGGAGCTCTTTAGATGAAACATTCCCAAGCAAGTGGATCGGACGGCGAGGGCCCGCCGAATGGCCACCTAGGTCTCCAGACCTCACGCCTCTTGACTTTTTCTTGTGGGGCCATCTCAAGTCGGTAGTCTATGCTGATCGACCCAGAACCATATGTTCTCTAAAGGATAAAATCACATCCGAGTGTGCCGAAATCAGTACCAATGTGTTAAGGAACGTTCAAACATCATGCATTCAACGCGTCAGAAAGTGTCTCCGAGTGGAAGGCCACCAATTCGAACATTTATTATAAGTTAATAAAATGTGCCTATGGTTCCTGACTTTTGCGCCACCCTGTATACTCTTTCGCATTGGTTTCAGTATGTAGACTAATATGTATGCTATTTCTGTTTATATATATATTTTTTCTTTCTAAGAGCTGCTGCTAAATATTTTTTGTTTTTTAACTTTGAATTTTTAATGCCAAATTTTTTTGGGTTTGTCTTGTTTATTATGATGTACACAAAAAGATTTGCCTTTTGCGGGACGCATTTTTCAGACAGTCCATGATTTTTTTTAGGAAACAACTTTTTGTTTTAAATACAAATTTTACCCAAAATTGGCACTCATCCCACCTTTTCAACAGAAGTGTTTAAACCAATGAGAACTTAACACTTACTTTAAGCTCACGAACCACTTCCATTTTTAGTGCAACTTCACAAATTTGGTCTCACTGGCTTTGCATGTGAAGTTCAAAACTTTTATGGTATTTTTGTAAGTTTATGGACTGACTTGCTTTTCCTCAATTTCACAAAAGAGTATAAAATTTTGTACAAGTGACGTCTGATAAGATGCGCAAAATTATTTATTATATTTTATCACAAACAACACAAATTATAATATAGCTCCGTTGGTCGGAGCTTAGAACTCTCAACAAAGAAAACTCCACTCAGCGTCACGCGGACAAACGCCTTACTCAGCTAAGCAAAAATTTGGCCACATAAACTTTGCTTTGAACATTTTTGTAGCGAACGAATGTGTTCGGTGTTTACATAACTTATTCGCGACGACGTCCTCTATCTTTTGGTGTGAAGTGACTTTGGTGTAGTTTCTTCTGAAAAAGTTGTAGCCTTCAGAAGAGCCGTCCGCAAAGTACTAGTCGGGGTTAAGAAAGATTTGTTTACGCGCGGTAGTCCATGGACGGTAAAAATGGTGGTGATAATAATAATAATATAAAAATTTCTTCCATTCATGGCGGTTAACGTCTTGAAAAAGGTTCGTATAAGGTAAAATCACTAAGAAATTCAGTTGTACATGTTTATAAAATTTCTGACAGTGCAAATCTGATACTCCTGCATAGCACTGGTTACCTGAACAAGAGCTAAAGTTTCTCTCTAGCGTTCATGATGATTTTATATATCATGCGTCCTTAGCAGTTGACTTAACCAAACGAATTATTATACGATAGTCCCTTTGGTGGAATTGGGTTCTTAATAAGAAAAAAAATTGTCAAAATATATAACATTTTTAACAAGTGATAATGTAAGGTTGTTAGGAATTGAATTACATGCGAGCAACGATTGCATATTAATTGTAAACTGCTATTTACCAGATACTAACAGCAGTAATCAGTCTTGTCTAGATGAATACATCGATTTGTTGTATAAAATGAAGTCACTATCAGATAATCGTAAATATTTTCATTCTTTATTAATGGGGGATTTTAATACTGATGTAAACTCAGAATTTGTTGTAGAATTGATTAACATCTGCGAGTCTGTTAAATTAATTAAGTAATCGGTTAAGTTCAACCCCGAATTAAATATGTATAGTATTATACAGAGCTGGGCACTTGCGGTTTTTTTTGCGGTACTGCGGTACTGCGGTACTACCGCACTACCAAACCGGTACCGCATAACGCAGTACCGCAAAGGATCGCTGAAAGTACAGCCTGTACTTTCAGCGATCCTTTGCGGTACTGCGTTATGCGGTACCGGTTTGGTAGTGCGGTAGTACCGCAGTACCGCAAAAAAACCGCAAGTGCCCAGCTTTGAATTTAGTATACTCTACATACGGTCTACAACTTTGAAAATTGAGGCACCAACTTCGTTAAAAAGACTTTTAAAATTGGCTGAGTCTATTTTCTTTTAAAATTACTAAATAGCCATGGATGATAATGCATGACTTAATCTTAAAAGAAATTAATGTTTGGAGAACATTCGCTAATTGTAAATTTCACCCTTTAAAGAAACCGAAATTAAAAATGAGGCCTGTGAATAATGAAACTAGGAAACTAAAGTCCGTATAATTTCGCTCTCATTTAAGAGACGTTGTACACGATTCAAAAGAATTAAATGTTTAGTCATGGTTCTTAAGTTCTTATACGGCTTTATGTTAAAGTTTTGTTTTCTTTACCGAATTTTACTATTTTTCCCGAGCTTTTATAAGTTTCTTGCGCATTTAACGTGCGGGTAAAATGTTGAGTGCGGGGTTTCTCCCGGGATGACGTCCCTTTCCCCGGTGATCCCGAATGTTGTAGGATCTGTGGTGAATTGACCGTTCGTGGAGCATCGGGAACAAACTTCAATAAACTTGATCATTGTTACGATGGGTATTAGTACAGGTCTATAACGTTTTTCACAAATTCGGAATGCTACTCTCAGATAATTTTGCCGCCCACACAAAGTTCACAAATAATTTATTCAACTGCGCAGATGGCAGCGCGGACAATCATAACTTATGTTTTTCGTCGTATCATTACTTACTTCAGCTTAGTAAACCTACAGTATTTTAACTATTCAACGTTTCCCACTTTATATTAATGAACGGGTTTCTACCACGAATTTTAAACAACGCTTAAGACTTCTACTGTTATTATAAAACACAAAGGAGTTATAATATTTAATCTTACGTTTCATTCACGGCTTAAGTTATTTAAACTTACGTTCTATAATAACAGAACGTGGGAGTAGGATTTAATCGGGAATATGGAATAGGTTTAACGAAACGGGAGTATGACCTATGGCCTGAAGAGAATTGCCCTTCATAAGCCCTAGGGAAAAATAAAATTGAATTTTGGCCGAAGTTCATCTTAAAAGTAGGTCACATTTCCCACGGCTCCGAGTCGAGATATTAAATAAAAATGAAAATGACAAGAGAGGGTAAATACGATCTTCTGATGGACTGTGTGCAACCCTCTCTCTGTAACAAACTGTTCTTGACCTCTTCCTCGCTACACTTGACTACCTCGACTCTCTACCTCTCTCCCACTTCCTGTTCTCCACTCACTTTTTGCGCACTCTCTTTCCCCCTCCAGATTTGACATTTCAGATTTTCATATCGCGTTAGGAAATATATTCTTACGTCTTTTTCCCATTTAATTCTGGAACTTACAAATAACTTTAAATACATTATTTTATGAGTTTTACAAATTCTTACTCGTTTTATATTATTTAACTAACCTATTTCACCTATTTGACAGTATTAAATTATTTAGTTATATATTCCAAGCACTATTTGAACACTAAGATTTACAAATACAAGATTGGATGAATTCATTGTGTGGCATCGCCTGACTGGTATTCTCACACCCGACTGGTTAAATAAAAACGTCAGGTGTTACACTAACAAGTTGAGATCTGTTCGGATGTTTACGTGCGGGAAGTCACTTATCCTTTTCTGGGATTTACCTGATGCCTACTTGGAATTTAAATCATATCTTAACTTATGTTTTTCATTTATGTCAAAATTCTACTATCTTTTATATCATTAATAAACCCCCTCATTTTTGCAAACCCAACAAAAACAATCTTCACGTTCAGTTTACATTTCTTTGGTGGTGATGAATTTAAAGCGTTTAATATTTTCGTGTTGAAAGAAAATACTAAATGCATTTGCCATTTTTGAGTACACATACGTATATGTGCGCTTGCCCACATACATTATGCATATGTTAAAGTTGTATGCATGTAACAAATTATTTGCTTAAAGTGAAATCATGCCTGCACGTCAATTCTGGAAAAGTGGAAATAATCGACAAAAATTTATTTGCACAAGCGTAAAACTTGGCTAAAACATAATTCACTCATTACAGATAACATTTGCAAGTTGCCATTCATTACAAAATTAGATTGGCTCTATTGCAGACAAAAAACTTGCAACAAGAAGGCGCCGTTCCCTTCGTCAAGATTGACCATGGCGGAATTATAGATACTGTCAGTGACGGAGAAAATTTGAGGGAATCATAACTACCCCCCTCCGAAATTATTACCCTATCCCCTCAGACTACTTCCCGTTGCGGATCATCATAAACAACACGACATACTACCGTAACTTCAAGAACTACAAATATTGTTAAAAAACTTCCATAGACATATTAAGAAAGACGCCAAAACATATTTCTTCGTAGACGTTTGGGTTCCAAGAATTGCTGTGTTGGGAGAGAGCATTTACTTTGAGAGTAATTCCAAGCGGATGAAACTGAGGGCGTTTCCTTCGAATAAAAATCTTTCTAGAATAAAAACTTATTTCCATTTTCTGTGCATGACGTAACTCGGAAGAAAACAGTCAATCCTCTTATCTTATATTCACAATTTTTAAATTTATCAAATAATTTTCACTTTTCAAAGATTCTCTTTTGAGCTCATTCATTTTTGGCTCTTTCTTCATTCATTTTCATTCACCCCATTTACTTTTCATACCTTTTGCGTGTCAAAAGATTACTCTGAAAACTGTTCGCTGCCACTTTAGAAATTAAAGTAAAAATAGCACTAAACATATTGAGTAAAAAAAAAAAAAAAAAAAAAAGCTTTTCAAGTGTACATTGATAGTGGGTCAAAAGCAGATGGAGAGTAGATGCAGTGGTGAGCAAAAAGTAAAAGTAATCGATTACAAGTAAAAATTACTGGTCTGAAAAGTAACAAAGTATAAAGTAGAAATTACTTCTCTGGATTAATTATATTATAATTAATTATTATAAGTAATTTCTACTTTCTACTTTTAGTTACTTTTCAGACATCAGTAATTTTTACTTGTAATCGATTACTTTTTGCCCACCACTGAGTAGATGAGGCGGTTATCATCTTAATGAGCGGTGTCCTCTGAAACTAATTCCTGGAAGTGTATTGTTTGTATTTTTCATTTAAAGAAAACCTTTCAATTTAGTCTCAATGTACTTTCAGTGTACCGAATGTACTCTTTCAATACTTTATATTCAGAGTACATTTAGTCCTTTATTTACTTTCAATTATAAAGTAGACATAGCGAATAGTTTTTAGAGCGAGTTTACAAATTTATGATCTATAAAAAGATCAATAAAAATGAGTTGACGAAACAAACACTAAAATAAAGAGAGAAATTTCATTTAATTTCTTACATCTATTCAAAGTTTACATAAACATTTCACGCTTCAACTGGTTGTAAATAATAATCAAAAAACTCTCATTTTTTTTTATAGCTTCCGTTCCGTTTCAATTTTTGCCTCCATTTTTATCTCTGCTTCCGTTCCGCGCGTTTTTAAAACAAGAGCAATCCTTAGTAACGCGTTCTTCCTCCTAAGCCTTAAAAGTTTAACAACTGAATGAAGAGGAAGACGGGTCCCGCGAAGGTCTCTCGCATGATGCTATTCTCCCTTCTGTCACTCTATCTACTTCTGGCGCTGCGTGATGCCATTTCCAAAACGCTAAATTTTGGTGCCCTTTCCCACCAATCTATTTCCCTTCCCTTCCCTTCCTTTCCAGCCTCT
Organism: Bathynomus jamesi; assembly: GCA_023014485.1. Lineage (NCBI taxonomy): Eukaryota > Metazoa > Arthropoda > Malacostraca > Isopoda > Cirolanidae > Bathynomus > Bathynomus jamesi. Next base: position 37,747 of record JAJOZX010005925.1, read on the forward strand.
CGAGGCCCTAACTCTCGTCCATTTCAGTTTGGGGAAAGGGAGGAATTAAAGAGAGACGGTTTGGCATTGAAAAATGTCTTCCAAATAAGCCGATCTAATGAGAACAAACAATCCCCGAATTCGAGTACATAATATAGGTTTAAGCCCTTCAAAAATTAATGGATTACCGAGCCATTAATAAAAATTGTATAACAAATAATTTTATTTCAACTGCCATATTATAATATATATATATATATATGTGTGTGTGTGTGTGTGTGTGTGTGTACTTCATTTAATAAAGGGTTCCCAGCTATTATAAATAAAATATAACCACACGGCAAATTTTAAAGGCCATGGCTACCCCCTGGCTCCCCCCTCCCACTTTGGCTACGATCTAGTATTCAGGAGAATGACAATAAAAAAAAAGTTTTCCTTCTGCAACTTTTCCGTATCGAATTCCTTCAAAAGGTTGAAAGAGAAAAAACTGACCAAAAGGGTGACGCCGTTTATCAAGTTGCAATAAATTCATGAAATAAAAATTTCCTTTTTACATACTCTGATTATAAATAATGTGGTAAATTATAAACGTAGTAATAAGCGTACTCGCACGCGCGCGTACACACACACACCACACACACACACAACCATTCAGAATTTTTAGCGAGTATTAAAATACTAATGACGGTATTTGGTTGCGAGTGATGATCATTAATTCTCCGTTGCTTCCAACCGTATATGCAAATTTCTCTCACTAATTTATATCCTGAATAATTCTCTCTCTCTCTCTCTCTCTCTCTCTCTCTCTCTCTCTCTCTCTCTCTCTCTCTCTCTCTCTCTATATATATATATATATATATATATATATATATATATATATAACTGAGGTTCACATTAAACGCGTGAACTTCTTTATTTTTGAAATAACCAGCAGAAAAAAATGAACCATCCACTCCGAGTACTTTCGAATTTATTTCAACTCCTTTTCATGAAGGAATTGAAATAAACTCAAAAGTACTCGGAGTGGATGTTTCATTTTTTTATTGAGAGTTATTTCATTTGGGTACTTGGTGGCAAAACTATTTTATAAAAATTTCTCTCAATGACGGATAACTATTCAACATTTACTTCTTAAATGCTCTTCAGTATTTAAATTAAATTATAAATTGTAATTAGTGATGTATCACGCATCAATGATAATATTTTTATACGAGATGTTGCTAAATTCTTTATCAACGATACACTTATGACACTGTCCATCTCTTGATATAACTACCAAAAAAAATAAAAAATACATATACATATATATATATATATATATATATATGCGCCTCGGTGGTGTAGTGGTTAGCGTCGCTGACTACGAATCCATCGGCCCCGGGTTCGAGACCCGACGGCAGCCGGCGCGCAGCAAAACCCAGCTGTTCATCCTTCCACACAATAAAGAAAGTGGTTGGTAGATAAATGGGTACCCTAGGTGGCCTAGTGGTTAAGACGCCGGGCTGCTGATGGGGCGTGGTTCGGATTCCACGTTAAACTGTAGGTCTAAGGTGGATGAAAAGACTGACCTTCGTCAGAATGAACAGTTCGGGCGGAAGCTAACCAAAGGTTATACACCCCTAAAATTTTCATATCATTCAACTTTCAACAGCTTTCAAACTAATTGAGTTCTTCTTTCGAACTAGTAAAAACTAAATCATTAAATGTGATTAAAAATAAAAAGTAAAAATTTAAAAATATAAGAGAGTGAAGTGAGACAGAGAACTAAAAAAATTATTTTGGTAAAAGAATCATCGGATAGATACGATATAGAAAGAGAAGGTGCACGTTATATACTCTCATACTTATAGAAATTAGTGTGATCGTGAGTTTACTGCTAATACTTTCATTGTTTTATTTTAAACTGGTGCATACTGGGTATACAGTAGATACGGGTATGGAAATTTTAGTGGGTATTGCTATAGGTATTGGTGGAGAAATTTCTTTGAAACATTATATGTATAAAATTTAGGTATAAGTAAAAACAGAGATGAACAAGATAATCACAAAAATGTATCACTGATACACGAATATAAAAAAATAAAAAACTTGTAATATCAATATCGTCGATGCACGATACAATTAACTTTTGAAATAAGAAAGAAGATTCAAGATGCTTGGTATGTAGTGATTATAGATTCCTTGATACAAGATTTTTTTATAATACATAGCCTACTTTTAATATATCCTATACTTTTTATTTATAAGCTAATAATAAATTGGGTTGTATTTCTATATTTCTTCTTGCTGGAATGCCTTAAAAACAATGCTGAAATGATGATTTTTCGCACAAAATGAAATAAGACTTTAAAACAAATTCCTCAGAATTTTTAATGGAAAAATCTTTGTTCTGGGCAAGCTACCATTTCCCCAAAACTAAAAAGGCGCTTCATTTGGGTACTTGGTGGCAAAATTATTTTATAAAAATTTCTATCATTGACAGATAACTGTTCAACATTTACTTTTTAAATGCTCTTCAGTATTTAAATTAAATGATAAGTTGTAATTAATGATGTATCATGCATCATTGATAATGAGATATTGCCAAATTCTTTATCAAAGATACACTTATGACACTGTCCATCTCTTGATATAGGTACAAAAATTTAAAGTAAGCTCTAAGTATAAAAATGAAATTCGAACTGCTTTCCTGACAATGATACTGAAGATAAAATTCCCAACAGCTGCTGTAAGAGATCAAATTTCATGAGAACCAAATGAAAACGATAATTTGGACCTACTAAAAGGAAAGATACACTGAATCCGCATAATTTGGGATTTAATATACACTTGGCTGATTGTTCTTGCTAATTTTTGGTAAAAAATTCACGTCTATTTACAGACATTTTATTCAAGATGGAATTTGCCACGAATTAAAGAAGTTAAGAACCTTCCTTAAGTTTCTTTCTGTTGCATTGCGAGCAACAAAAGCTTTAAGAATAGTGTGCTCATATGGGACTGTTGAAAATTTGGATTCGAACAATTATTTCTACAAAGGCTCCAATTTCTACAAATTATTTTCTCTAAAAGTTGATTATACTATCAAAGACGGAGTTTATTAACTATATACCTTAATACTGTCCTGCCTTAAAACATAAATACAGTATTTGTTATTCGCAATGCAAGAAATACAAGTTTAAAAAGACTCTCATACACTCATTTTTCTTGCAAATTCCAATTTATGTAATGAAAAGAAGTTGAATTTTAATAACAAAAATTAGCAGACGCGAGAAGCCAAATGTACGAGAATTCTCAAACTTCTACGCATGCGCCCCTCTATTTCCTTTTCGCTCTTTCAAATTTTCTTTGGTCCTAATGGATGATGATAGATGTTTAAAATTTTGTCATCTTAAATTTGGATCTTTTACTATAGATAATAAAAAAAATTGGTGCTCTTCCAATATGTGCTCTACCGCGAAACTGTGATCTACCATATTCCAACTAATATTCCATATTCCAGGCTAACTAACGAAAATATCACGACTTAACCTAACCAATCGTCAAGGGCGTATAGTTGACCTAACGATTGGTTAGGTTAAGTCATGATATTTTCGTTAGTTAGCCTTATAAGGCTAGTTTCACGGTAGAGCACGTATTGGAATATGGTAGATCACAGTTTCGCGGTAGAGCACATATTGGAAGAGCACCAAAAAATTTAGGACTCCATTTTAGCTTAATTTTTACTATTTTTAACTACTTCTCAATGCTTTAAATCTTATTTATTCGACTGAAGAAGGCCTCTATGTAGGGTTGCCAACTGTCCGGTTTTCGTTGGCAGTCTCAGGTTTTATTTTCAAAATAAATCCGAGACGAAACCTCGGCTCCCAATTTACTCCTATATATATAAAAAATAAATTTGAAAATTTCCATTTTAATTATACACAGGCCTGCGATAGTTTTGTTGTCCGAAATATTTTATCACTTATATAGTAATTTTTGCACGCTGATTCCGAAAATAATATTCATTTTTCACCATCACGTATAGATTTTTCACAAAATGTCATATTTCATATTACATATGGAAGTAATTTTCATTAAAATTGACTCATTTAAATTTTGATTAAAAACTACCGCCTATAAATGCTTCCAGATCAGAAGTGACGTCATAGCGTCTTCTAGAACATTTGAGAAACGCACCGCTAGTATACAAGTGATGACGAGCCACGAGATGAGTCAGTTTGTCTAGTGCGTGCGAGGTTATAGTTTTCATTATTCAAAGGTGCACGTGACTATTTTTCTTTGGAAATTTGTTTACTTGTCGCTATGGCAACCAGAGGGTGAGTAAATAGCCCAAACATTTTCCGGTATATTTGTGGAAAATTTACTGTGAAAAAAACCAAGGCGAGATGTTACAGACTTCGTCAAGAAAGCATACCATGCGTACTTCGGAATGAAACTTGGGGATCAAGACAAATCATGGGCTCCACATAAAGTTTGCATTGTTTGTGTTGAACAACTTAGACTGTGGAGTAAAGGTAAAAAGGATTCTTTACCTTTTGGGATTCCAATGGTCTGGCGTGAGTCTAGAAATCACAGCAATAACTGCTATTTTTTTTCATGTAACGTGCAAGACTACAATACTAAAAATAAAAAGGAAATTTCTTATCCAAACTTTCAGTCTGCTATTAAGACCTGTTGTTCATGGATCTGGTATACCAGTATCTACTAAACCAAATACTCTTGATATAACTTCATCTGATTCGGTGTCTGATAACGATGGAAACGATGATATTGATTGTTTTCAAACCGAAACATCTGGTGAACCCCAATTGTTTACACAAAGTGAACTTAATGATTTGGCAAGAGATTTGTGTCTCCCGAAGGATTCTTCAGAGATTTTGGGATCCAGACTTCGTGCAAAGAATTTGCTTTCTCCCGGGACGTCATTTTACTGGTATAGAAATCGAGAAAAAGAATTCATCTAACATTTTTCTCAGGAAAATTCACTGGTATATTGCAACAATGTTTCGGAACTAATCCGTAAGCTAGGCGCTGCAGTCTATGATCCAAATGAGTGGAGACCTTTCATTGATTCCTCCAAAAGAAGTCTAAAAGGCGTCCTCCTTCACAACGGTAACTTGTATGCATCCGTTCCTGTGGCTTATTCGGTTCACTTGAAGGAAATGTACGAAAATCTTGAGCTTCTTCTAGCTAAGGTTAAATACAAAGAACACGGTTGGCTATCTTGTGAAGACTTAAAAGTGATTTGTATGTTGTTAGGTCAACAACCAGGTTATACGAAGTTTCCATGTTTTTTGTGTGAATGGGATAGCCGAGCAAGAACTCGGCACTGGATAAAAAAGGAATGGCCACGCAGTCAACCTGACACCTGGTTCTAAAAACATTCAACGTGAAAGTTTGGTTGACACGAAGAAAGTCCTTTTACTCCGCTTCACATAAAATTGGACTTGATGAAGCAATTTGTTAAGGCCTTGGACGAAGCTGGAGATTGGTTTACTGTAAGTATATGTGTGATAAATTCCCAACTCTTTCGGAAGCAAAATTGAAAGAAGGAATTTTCGTTGGTCCCCAGATTAGAAAACTGACTTTGAATGAACACTTCGAAAGAACAATGAACAATCTTGAAAAAGAAGCGTGGATTGCTTTTAAGGATGTTATCAGCAAATTTTTGGGGAACAACAAGGACCCAAATTACCAAAACAGCGTGAACAACATGCTAAATAAGTTCAAAGAGCTGGGTTGTAATACGAGTTTAAAATTACATTTCTTACATTCACACTTGGATTACTTCCCTGAGAATCTCGGAGCACTCAGCGAAGAACAAGGAGAACTGTTTCACCAAGACATCAAAGAAATGGAGAAGAGATATCAGGGAAGGTGGGACATCAGCATGATGGCTGATTACTAATGTTGAAACGGGATACTCCAGAATTATTACATAAAAGAAAAGGAACAGCGCGTACATTCGAAACTAAAAGGCATAATAGATCTCACAAGAAAACTCAGGACAAATAAAGATGAATAACTATGTAATTGACGTTAATAGTCTTCTTTCTTTTTAAAGTTGTTTGCATTTGTAATTAGTATAACAAAGCGAAATAGGTACCTAATGTAAATTGAAATAAATGATATTTACTTATGTTGTTCGTTTTTCCTTTCCAATTTGCAGAAAATCCTTACGTGATAGAAAAAAAATGGACCCCCTTATTCGAAATCAGCGTAGTTGAATTATATAAAATAAGTTATTAGTAAGAAAACAACTCTTACAAAGTTCTCATTCGCAAGGCCTGTGTTATTATTTAGTAAGGTCATTCAGGAAACAAAATTGTAGCTAAGAAAAGTCTGCGGATAATCAAATGACGCTGTTTAATTGCTACCGGTCGGGTTGATTCGGCGGTCAAGCCTAAATTTCCTTTTTTTATTTAAAGGTTGACAACTCAACCTATGTGATACTATGATGCAGGTTTTCAAATAATTGTTTAATTTGAGTAATTACTTGGCTTCAGATATAGATAAATACAGTGTGTAGTTTTGGGACCACGTGTGTTTTGGCGATGTCGAAGACCACGCCCATGACCCCTGATTGACAAAAGTTAATGGCGTGGGAAATTGCTAATCAATCTGATACTACTACCTGACCTAGTGCACGCTTAACCCAGGCAAAAGATTCACCCTGATGGTGTCCGCAAAACTTCATATTAGCCCAGATTTCTTAGTGCGGTTACAAACAACAAAAAACTTTGTTTAATAAAATGTTTTTGTTACTCATAAAAAATTTTAAATGAAAATTACGATTTTTACTTAAAACCAATTACCTCAAAATAGAGGTAATTTCTTGTCCAATTTCAAAACTTAGAGAATAAAACTAGCATTAGAGAGAGATTTAATTTCTTTGAAAATAAATTATACTTTATTAAAATTGATTCTTATATATTTCAGTCATTAAAATGATCGTAAAACAAATTTGTTTTCATCCATCGTTCGTGTTTAATTTTCGCATTAATGACTTTGGATGTATTCCTAAACGAACGAAAGTGGATTTTTATCTACAAATTTATCTTTATTACGTCTTCTCATTAATTAATGTTTCGAATTAGGGCGTTATCGTAAGTACCTTAAATATAATTTTTATTAGTAGCGTTTTGTTTAATAATACATTATTTTGTAAAACAAAATAGTTTATGAGCTCGTTAATTCTGATGTCTTTGGGCTTACATCGTTTGTAAATATAAACGTTGTTATAGTACAGCAACAAATAACTTTAATTACATTCTAACTGTAACTGCTTTTGGCGGTTGTATCTTCCTTCTTCCAGCAGCAGCAGCAGCAGCAGCAGCAATTTGGCAAACAGTTTATGGCACTGTAGTCAGATGGTACTCCAGTGCCATGTGGAAATTGTTTATTATAAGCCCTTCAGGAATTATTTCTCATTGAAAACTATTAAGTTCTGCCTTTATGAGAATCAAACTGCATTCCATTCTCTCGCTAATTAAGTCTCGTATCTTTAGGATTCAGATCAATGATATTGGATGATTATTGTACGAGGTCGTGTGTGTGTGTGTGTGTGTGTGTTTCAATTTGCGAAATTAGCAGATTAAGTTGATTTAATATTTCCTTCTTGGAATGAATATGATTCCTTAACGTACTGATTTTAAATGCAATTTAGTGCTTCTTGATGTAATTTTAATGCATAACCTTTAAAAGCGATCAAATTCAGTTTCTGGTCTTTAGTGTCAAATATTATAAGACAAAATATTGAATATATCTCTTTAGTTAATAGTAAATATTACAAAAGCGAGGAACTGTTCAGATTCCTCAAAAAACAAATATATTATAAAAAAGAGATTGTACAGACAAATGGTGTTGACAAAATACAGTAATTAGATATTCTAAGAGACACTTTACAAATTATCGACTTGTACAACGCTTAATTAATTCCGTCTGGAATAAAATTCAAAATTTAATGGCATTTGAGGGAAAAACTTTGTGGAAATGGAAATCAAAAAGTGTTAGTATGTCTTGTATTATAAAGATAAGAGCAGAAACGTCATTAAAGAAGTCACAGTAATCTTTTACGGCCACAAATTGTTGTTAAAAAAATGTTCATAACTCAAGATTATACAACCGGTCATACTTTAAAAAATTTAAGAGGTGCATTTAATCTATTTTCAGCAACACGGTTTTCCACAAATTTCTTCTATGCTTTTAACAAGCTATATTTCAGGATAAAAGAAAGGCAAAATAATATTTTCAAAATAAAGCACAATATCTTACACTTTAGGCAAGTTTATTAGTATCCTTTTACATGCTATGCAAACATCTAATTGATGGTATTCGATTTCATCCCACATCCACCTCAGCTTCTCGGGTTACTTTGTGTTAATGGCTGCTGCAATCTTATGTTTCAGTGATTCAAAACTGTATCTTTTCATGAAAAAAAATAAGGTATTCCTGGAAAAAATACAGGGTGTCCATAAAGTCACGCATCATAGGAAAACACATTTATTTTGTTTATTTATTTATTTTGTTTTATTTGTTCGGAATGATTCCCACAAATCTCAAAACATGTTTGTAAACGAAAAAGCAGGTTTCTTTGAATGTTCCTCCTCAACATATTTGGCCTGATGGAGACATAAATAAATAGACATTGCTCATGTTCCTATGATGCGTGACTTTATGGACACCCTGTAGTGTGGCGTCAAATTCGGCTTTTTTGGGAGCCAAGAGACTAGTCATGCTCGTCCGATCTAACGGTCACAGAATTTCTCGTTCAGAATAGCACGCACAGTGATACTGTAGTATGGTGGTACTCCATCTTGTTGAAAGATTGTGTCCAATTATTATTCTTCAACTCGAGGGATGACAAAGTTTTCAGATAGATAGTTTTCCAGATAGGTTGTACCAGTAACCGTTTTCCTCTGCGAAGAAGAAAGGACCAAGAACCCTGTTATGCATTAGCTCACAGCACTCATTCATTTTGGGGCTGTCGTGGTCTACATGATGATTTCTTTAGCAAAACACTCCAGATTTCCTTGAACTATTTATGTCACTTTGTTATTGTTTTATCAGCTGGAGGTTCCTGCCCATACACATGGCAAGAGTTACTTTGAAAAGTGACAACTGACTTAAATTCAGCTAACCACAACACGCATTGTGTTTTCTATAGTACCACGACATATCGTCGCTCGTCAGTCCAGTGCGCGTGATTCTTTCTGTTGTTTATGTCCATCAGTCTAGACACATGCGCCTGAGAGTCGTTGATACTTAACGTATTGTGCTTTTTCCAAAAACATACCATGTTAATTTAGCTCTATTATGTCGTGAAGAAATACAAATGTTTGTAAAAATACAAAGGAATACAAAGGACACTAAACATCATAATAAAAGTGAAAATTTTAAAGCAAAGCAAAGAATGGAATGGAGAATGGAGGTTAAAAGAAAGGAAGGAATATTAAAGGTATGTGAAAATTTTAAAGCAAAGAAGAGGGAATTGAGAATCAGAGTAAAAATTCTACGATACTTTTATGCTCTAACAAATGCTTTTAAGTGTGGGGATTTAAGGCGAGATAAGCGTGTAGTCTCTTTTTTAAAGGACTGGACCAAATTACTTTGAACTACGCTGATGGCAATCTATTCCACAAATTAACTATATAATTGAAGAAGAAATGCTAAGCTTAATTAGAATTAAAATGTTTAACTACTAGCTTCAGATCATTACCGTGGGCTCTATATGCATTTCTGAAGGTAAAACATTTTTCGGCTTCGACGTTATCAAATCCTTTAATCATTTTAAACACCTTGATTAAATCTCCTCCAATAGATCTTTTTACAAATGAGAATAAAATTAACGTTTCTAAATGGGTAGCGTATGATTTGTTCACGAGTCTGAGAATCATCATAGGCAGAATGGAGAGGGTGCAGCGTCGGGCTACTATGTCCTGTCGTAAATATGGGGACCAGAACTGAACGCAGTATTCCAGCAGAGAGCATACTAAGGAATTATATAATGTTAGCACCGTTTTTTCGGGCCTGAATTCAAATGATCTACCAATAAATCATAAGATTTTATTTGCTTTTCTAACCGCTTCGATACATTGTTTACTCGGTTTAAGAGTGTCGGCAACGATAATACCCAAATCTTTCTCTTCCATAATACTCGTTAGTGTCTTGTCGCGCATAAAATACTTGTTTTTACCGATAAGCAACGTTTCACATTTATCTCTATTGAAGTTCATTTGCCAAAGTTCTGCCCAATCTTTTTGAATCTGCAAATGTTCTATAGTTGATTTTGTTCGACCCCCCTAGTTTGGTATCATCCGCAAATTTTTAAATTATATTGTTAATTCCTATGTCGATGTCAGTGATATAAATAATAAAAAGAACTGATCCTAGAACTGATCCTTAAGGCACGCTGCTAGTTACATTTTTCCAGTTAGACGCTTTGCTAAAAATGACCACTCTTTGTTTACTTCCGCTAAGCCAATTTTCGATCTATTTGAGAACATTACCATCAATTCCATGAGACTGAAGTTTAGCTAATAATCTTCTATGGGTCACTTTATGAAAAACATTTTGAATTTGAAAATCGAAATATATAATATCTACTCTTTACTCTTGTCACGTGTAAAAAAAAGTCGGGCAAATTAGTGAGACAAGAACGATTACGTCGAAAGCCGTGCTGAGAATCTTTAATTAAATTATTCATTTCTAAGTGATTAACTATTTTGTTCCGAACAATCGTTTTTACAAGCTTACCAGCTACTGAAGTCAGACTGATGGGACGATAATTTCCGGGAAGCGATTCGTTCCTTTTTTTAAACATTGGCGTAATGTTTGCAAGTTTCCAGTAGAATGGAACTTCTCATCTTCTCCAGACTGTAATGATTTACTAACCCTTTAAGGATGATTCCCGCAGCATATGCAGTCACTGTGTCACCAAAAAGTATAGGCTTTATCGTTATTCAGAACTAAATATTTTAGTAACTAGTCACTGAAATGATACACATTTTGGGTTCCTTTCCCGACAACTAAATGACATCAATGTATATAAACATGTAGAAACATTTACAGAAACGAGGCATTGTAGCGCAACTTAAATTATTATTTCTAGTGAGACTTTAATGTACAATCCGTCGTGAAAGGGTTAAATATATATGTGGGAGGAGAGACATTGCGCAGTTCATTTCTTTAAGTACCCTTGGGTAGGGTTTATCTGGACACGGAGTTTTATGAGGATTAATTGGTGCTACTGTAGTATGCGGTCTACCTACGATTCGGCGGTCTACCTTTTAATTATAGCTTATTATCTTCTTATTATTTTATTATTAGGTTATTGTACGCCCTTGACGATTGGTTAGGTTAAGTCGTGATATTTTCGTTAAAACTAACGAAAATATCACGACTTAACCTAACCAATCATCAAGGGCGTACTGTAGTATGCGGTCTACCGTTAAGTATGCGGTAGTAGTATGTTTAACTTCTTTAATAATTCCTTAATTGTGTAAATTAAATTATAATTCCTTTCAATTCATTTTCAATTCCTTTTAAATATTTTGAACGGTAGACCGCATACTACAGTAGAAACTTAACGGTAGACCGCATACTACAGTAGCACCGATTAATTTTACCTATGCCTGAGAGTACTTCACTTTCACTGATGGTAAAATCGCGAAGCTTTAAATAATTATCATTGAGCATGATTAACGGGAACGGGAATGTTGTTCGAATTTTCATTAATAATCACGGAAGAGAAGAATTTATTTCAAATTTCTGTCATTTGTAAGTTATCGTAAATTTGTTCGTTGTTTTCGACTTTGAGTTGACCAATGATCCACAAAGCTACATTTTTATTATTTACATATTTATAGAATTCCTTCGGATCCGATTAAATTCGGTTCACTATACTGTATATCACGACCTAACCTAACCAATCGTTAGGTCAACTGTACGCCCTTGACGATTGGTTAGGTTAGGTCGTGATATTTTCGTTAGTTAGCCTTATAAAGCTAACTAAAGAAGGCTGGGGGCCCTGATCTTCAGGTGATCCTTGAAATGTACTGCCTTAGATGAATATACAATATCAGATGGTACCACAAGTTGACTAATAAATATGTAAGAGACCTCACACATATGAAGATCACTATCGTAGATAGTCAACGATGCCTAACGAAGATGGTTCGGTCATGTGGAACGCATGAATGATTACAGACTGCCCAAAAGAATAATGTATGCAAGGATGCATGGAATAAAGACCAAGGGGAAAACCTACAACTACATGGTTGAGAACAGTAGAACTCGAAAGTCGAGAGCTGAGTTGGTGAGACAGAGTGGAATGGGTGAGAGATCGAAAAGCATGGGAACGCTACAGACGCATCAGACGGGACCCAGTCTGGAGACCTCCGGATGGGACTTAAGTTTAGTTAAGTTATATTGTACAGTATATGGCTTATAGTTGTGCTTACTTTTTCTAATAAGGTTTTGCTTTGCCTTCTCGATAACTTTTATGCAGTTTCATCGGATATATTATTTGTTTCTTTAAATTTGGAATACGCGTTCCTTTTTAACGTTAAGCTACTTTTAATTTCAATGTTCCATCATTTAGGTTCAACAGAATTCGCCAATCTCTTTTTACGTAATGGTATATTACTCGATTCTAAATGTCTAAAATAATTATAAAAAGAATTCCAGATATCATTAATACCATTTCGCATTAAAGTCTCATCCCAGTTATGGGTCGAAAGTTTCGGTTTCATGTCACGAAATTTAGCTCTCTTAAAATCCGAAATGTATTCCAAACTATCGAATCATGAACATTAACTTTAATTTCAAGTGTTATTTGACTATGATCACTGATGGAGAAGTAGTCTCCTGCAGAGATATTATCAATTAAGTCTAGGTTTGTAATTTGTATTTAAAAGTAAAGGTAAAATATTGGTCTCTCTTATGGGTTCTTTGATTATTTGAAAAAGTGAACTTTCGACAAACTGTCGTACAATCGACGACCGGAATTAGATTGTAAAGGACCAACCCATTCCCTGTAAGGCAAATTAAGATATCCCATAATTATTTTATCATGTTCGCTATTATCACTATTGACAGTCTGAGGAGGAGGCCTATATACAGTATTAAGCCTATAATTAGTTTCTTTCGTGAGTTCTCTTTAATTTCAATGGACATCGATTTTATATTATCAATTTCTGCAATTCTTTTAATTATGAATTTTAAGTGTGACAGTACAGTACAGTACCACCAACCCTTCTTTCTTATCACGGAGAACATTTGTGGAAACCCTGTGCTTCTAATAACATCGTTTTGGGTTATATGTAAGGACTTTAATACTGTGGTAGGAGAGCCACTCTAAGCTAAAAGTGTGATTCATTGGGTTGTTTAACTTTCTTCGCAACATCTAAGGTCATAGGACAGAGGGAACATACAACTTCACGTGGGCTCCGAACCACGGGTCGCTACATAATCTGAACGAAGAAGACGGTCTCCCATCCAAATAGTCTCCATACCCATTGTCGCTTAACTTCGCTGATCGACGTGAATCGGCGTTAGGACAATGGCCATGACGTAACCCCACTAAACCAATATGTTTTTAAATTAGGACGAGAAAATACAATAGTAAAATATAATTTCAAAAGAGATTAACTTGGTAAGAGATCTGTTAATGAGTAAATCTAGTCATTTGGTTTAGTTATAGTTGAGGGGAACTTATTAATTAATGCAATTATGAAATTTTTCATAAAAAGAGATAAATATGGAAAATGAGTTACACTGCTAATGAGGACGTCACTCAATATTTCTCTAAACGGGACGGGAACTTCTCTAACTGACGCCTGCATACATTTTGTTTACCGGTATTGATTATATTATCACTTTAAGTTGTCGTTTCCATTTCGAAATACGAGAAAATTTTTCATTCAAATGTTTTTCGACCAACTGTAATCAGGTGTTGGAGGGTGACTACATCATCATCATCATCATCATCAGCAGCAGCAGCAGCAGCAGCAGCAGCAGCATATACATAGTATTACGTTATCATCAATACACTGGCTATATCATTGGAAAATATATTGGAAAAAAAAAAGTCCCAACGATGATCCTCGGATAACTGTGTAGCACCAATGTTTACATTCTCTGAACCCTGTTTGAAATCCTCACTGTCAAAATATTTAACAAAAAAAAGGTATATTTTTCTCATATCCCCCCCCCCCCCAGCCTTTTCGCTTCCACATAAAACCAACTGAGATTTACTTAATATGCAGTTTTCAAGAAAAAATGAGTACAGTAAATGCTATTAAAAATCACATTTTCCTAAAACTTCATTAACTGCATGGAAAGAAAGAACATAAATACTGGTCCATAACTTAATAATAAAAAGTTTTTCTCACCCTTTACGAGGGGGAACAAAAACTCAGCAATTTTTAAGCAACGAGACGAACTTCATATTCAACGCAATAACCGAATGCAGAAATAAGGACAACTGTCAACTCACTGACAGTCCATATAAATAGTTGGCGAAGGAGATAAATGAAAACTTAAACTGTTTTAGCCCTTATGAATTAGTTAGGCCATTTCAATAGGGTAACAAATAAAAAACAAGGAAATTACTTTAAGGTCAATAGCATTTTGGAGGACTGCGCTTCAAATAGAATTAAGTCCAATCGTTTTAAATGGCACAAAAACATTAATCAAGTTGGTAATCACCCTCTGATTGGTGATCCTAATAACGTAACTTGAAATCGACGTAAACCCTCGTTGGCATCCACAGTTTATAAATAGTGACCGACCATATTTTGCGAGTTATTTGAAATGAATGATAATTCCCGTTATCAAAATGTGCTTTTAATCAATGTCAAACCTTTCTCAAGTGTCGCTGAAAGCCTTAACATCGTAGTTTATAAAGCAGCCTATACTGTATTTTGTCAGTGTATATATATATATATATTTAGTAGAAATCCAATGACAAGGAGAAATGTAAATGCCATGAAAAGTCTTCTTTATTGCGCAACGTTTCGAGCAATACGCTCATCTTCAGGCTGTTTAATAACAATGTGAAATTAAAATCAATATTGAATGAAAAACAAACAGAAAATTTCTATAACCTATTCGTAAAGACAAATTTTAAAAGACTGAGAAAAGAGGGTTAAGTTCTAAGTTATACAGATTTACATATCAAAATTAAGAAGTTATTTTTAAATACATGTAGTAAATGTGAAATTAATACACTGGAAAAATTACCAATAGTACACTGGAACAATGGAGCTATCTACCTTACACAGCAGTATCCGAGGCCGACTAATTTGAGCAGAGGAGACGGGAATGAAAGATGGCGAGGGAGATAGGGGAAGGAGGGATTATAAGGAATTGGGGAAGGAGGAGGGATCATAGCAAATTGAGAGGGACGGACGATGAGTCAACATTCAGACTAGGGGACAATGCTTTAATGAAAAGGATTCTAAAATTCTTAGTGAGTTGGGACAAGTATTACAACCAAGAATTTTAAAATTGTCTAAAGTGACATCAATTTTACATTTGATGCTATGTTCACGTATCGGAGGCTTCTTAGTTTTTAAAATTTTACCTGTTCGGCCACTTATTCCCATATGCGAATAAAATCTAGCCCTGAGAGAGCGAACAGTGCTGCCGATGTAATTCCCAAGGAGACACCTAGGGCAGGTAAATAAATATACAACACCGCTACGCAACGAGTCAGGGGTTCGATCCTTCGCTGAGAAAAAGCTACCTAAAGACGTTTTATTAATAATATGATGCGGAAATCAGTATGATAAAAAAATTTCCTTAACAATTTTGTAAATTTAAGCTTAAATTCCTTATTCAAGGGACCCATTTCAGGTACCAAGAAATATTTTATATCCTTCGGCACTGTAATACATGGAAGTTGAGGGCTATAAACATTATTTAAGAAGGATCTAATTAGTTTGTCTACATATTGAACAGGAAAACTATTATTAGTAAAGTATGATCTTAGATTATTAAATTCATCATTAAGTAAGGTAAAATTAGAGGTCAAATTATATCCTCTGAACAGGAGAGTTTTAATACAAGACATCTTATAGTTGAAATCAGTAAAACTAAAAAAATTCATGCCCAAACCAGTGAAAGTGGGTTTCCTATAAACTGATGTAGTAATAGAATCACCGTTTTTCGAAATTAAAAGATCTAAGAAGGGGAGGGAGCCATTTTGCTCAGTTTCCATTGTATACGTTATATTGGGGTGCAAAGAATTTAGGAAGTTAAAGAATTGTTGCGCTTGTACCGCATTATCAAAGACTGCTATCGAATCATCAACGAAGCGTCGATAGAAAATTGGCTTGAGATGAGTGGGAGATTGTCTAAAAATTACACTTTCTAAATGAGTCATAAAAAAGTCAGCTGCTAACGGTCCGACTGGTGATCCCATCCCTACCCCATCAATTTGTTGGTAAACCTTATTGTTGAAAGTGAAATAGCATTGTTTGAAGACCAATTCTAAAAGTTCCTTCAAATGAGACAATGAAAAACCATGAAAATTATCAACTGAGCTAAAAACCCTATCTAAAATAATGGCAATAGTTTCAGATACAGGTACATTTGTGAAAAGTGACTTTACATCAAAACTGACAAAAAACTTTTTTGAATCGAAGTTTTTACCAGGAGTTCTTTTTGGAATTCAAACGAGTTATTTATAGTGTAAACATTTTTCGCAAAGGGGGACAGGAGACGAACAACAAATTTTGCCAATTGAAAGGTGGGTAAGTTATACGAAGCTAAAATAGGACGGAGAGGTGTTCCAGCTTTATGGATTTTAGGCAGACAGTATAATTGAGCAAGATTAGCACCAGATGCGAACAACTGAGAGTAAGTATCATTTTTTATTATCTTTAAGGACTTTAGTCGTGACAGAAATCTATTAACCTGGTCTTCTAACCTTACAATGACTTTATTTACAGGTTCTAGAATTTGTTTGAATTTAGTAAGATCACTATTTTAGCTTCGTATAACTTACCCACCTTTCAATTGGCAAAATTTGTTGTTCGTCTCCTGTCCCCCTTTGCGAAAAATGTTTACACTATAAATAACTCGTTTGAATTCCAAAAAGAACTCCTGGGTAAAAACTTCGATTCAAAAAAGTTTTTTGTCAGTTTTGATGTAAAGTCACTTTTCACAAATGTACCTGTATCTGAAACTATTGCCATTATTTTAGATAGGGTTTTTAGCTCAGTTGATAATTTTCATGGTTTTTCATTGTCTCATTTGAAGGAACTTTTAGAATTGGTCTTCAAACAATGCTATTTCACTTTCAACAATAAGGTTTACCAACAAATTGATGGGGTAGGGATGGGATCACCAGTCGGACCGTTAGCAGCTGACTTTTTTATGACTCATTTAGAAAGTGTAATTTTTAGACAATCTCCCACTCATCTCAAGCCAATTTTCTATCGACGCTTCGTTGATGATTCGATAGCAGTCTTTGATAATGCGGTACAAGCGCAACAATTCTTTAACTTCCTAAATTCTTTGCACCCCAATATAACGTATACAATGGAAACTGAGCAAAATGGCTCCCTCCCCTTCTTAGATCTTTTAATTTCGAAAAACGGTGATTCTATTACTACATCAGTTTATAGGAAACCCACTTTCACTGGTTTGGGCATGAATTTTTTTAGTTTTACTGATTTCAACTATAAGATGTCTTGTATTAAAACTCTCCTGTTCAGAGGATATAATTTGACCTCTAATTTTACCTTACTTAATGATGAATTTAATAATCTAAGATCATACTTTACTAATAATAGTTTTCCTGTTCAATATGTAGACAAACTAATTAGATCCTTCTTAAATAATGTTTATAGCCCTCAACTTCCATGTATTACAGTGCCGAAGGATATAAAATATTTCTTGGTACCTGAAATGGGTCCCTTGAATAAGGAATTTAAGCTTAAATTTACAAAATTGTTAAGGAAATTTTTTTATCATACTGATTTCCGCATCATATTTATTAATAAAACGTCTTTAGGTAGCTTTTTCTCAGCGAAGGATCGAACCCCTGACTCGTTGCGTAGCGGTGTTGTATATTTATTTACCTGCCCTAGGTGTCTCCTTGGGAATTACATCGGCAGCACTGTTCGCTCTCTCAGGGCTAGATTTTATTCGCATATGGGAATAAGTGGCCGAACAGGTAAAATTTTAAAAACTAAGGAAGCCTCGAGCATTCGTGAACATAGCATCAAATGCAAAATTGATGTCACTTTAGACAATTTTAAAATTCTTGGTTGTAATACTTGTCCCAACTCACTAAGAATTTTAGAATCCTTTTCATTAAAGCATTGTCCCCTAGTCTGAATGTTGACTCATCGTCCGTCCCTCTCAATTGCTATGATCCCTCCTCCTTCCCCAATTCCTTATAATCCCTCCTTCCCCATCTCCCTCGCCATCTTTCATTCCCGTCTCCTCTGCTCAAATTAGTCGGCCTCGGATACTGCTGTGTAAGGTAGATAGCTCCATTGTTCCAGTGTACTATTGGTAATTTTTCCAGTGTATTAATTTCACATTTACTACATGTATTTAAAAATAACTTCTTAATTTTGATATGTAAATCTGTATAACTTAGAACTTTAACCCTCTTTTCTCAGTCTTTTAAAATTTGTCTTTACGAATAGGTTATAGAAATTTCTGTTTGTTTTTCATTCAATATTGATTTTAATTTCACATTGTTATTAAACAGCCTGAAGATGAGCGTATTGCTCGAAACGTTGCGCAATAAAGAAGACTTTTCATGGCATTTACATTTCTCCTTGTCATTGGATTTCTCTAAATATTAAATTGAAGCTCTGTAGAAGCAACCCGCATATTATATATATATATATAATATATAATATAAAGCAAACAACCACAAGGAAAAGGAAACACAAAGTCCGAGCGCTTTCGTGATATATTCTGTTTCTCCTTGATAATGTGAATATATCACGAAAGCGCTCGGACTTTGTGTTTCCTTTTCCTTGTGGTTGTTTGCTTATTAATAAGGTCACGTGTTATTTTGTGATTCTAGTGCATATATATATATATATATATATAATTTTTTTTTTTTTTTGGTGAATACATTAGTTTGACATCTGGGTAGAAAATAATGATTTTAGTTTTCATTCTTCTGAATTTAATAAGAAAATGTTTGAAAGTTCAATGTTTGTTTTGCTAGAAATCGACCCAGTTTTATCCACAAGTTTCCTTATTAATACATCATCAGCAGCTCATCTCCAATATTCTAAAACTCATTTTTAAAGTTTGGAATATTATTAAAATTAAGGTATCTGAAAGATATAACTTTGTTTGGAGCTATTGAAGAATAGGGACCCCAGCCTTCTTTAGTTAGGCTTATAAGGCTAACTAACGAAAATATCACGACCTAACCTAACCAATCGTTAGGTTAACTGTACGCCCTTGACGATTGGTTAGGTTAGGTCATGATATTTTCGTTAGTTAGCCTTATAAAGCTAACTAAAGAAGGCTGGGGTCCCTATTCTTCAATAGCTCCCTTTGTTTTGAACTATATGGCAACCTAAAGGGTATTACAGCAGAGAGTAGATGATGAACAAATATTGGTTCTTGACAGCGAAGTCAGTTTGAGGTTTTACATTTAAAAACAAAGCCTACACTGAAAAAATTCTTGTTAGTCTTGCATCTTTTTTTTTTTTGTTCGTGTAAACAAATTCTTATTCAATTTTAAAGCAACACCACACCACACGTTTCAAAATTTTAAGACCATTAGAAAAACGCCAAATTCTATCAATTACATTTGTAAATTTATAAGGACGTTTTCTTTATATAGATTTACACAATCTCTTCACGCGCTTAACTCTCAAATTCTATATAGCGTTGATAATGAAACCTCTTCAACCATAAACAAACGAGCGTACATTTAAACCAAGATTTAAAATAAGCTTTTACTTTAATTAAAAAGCAAAGTTAGCCTAAGAAACAAACAGTTTACTCGAACGCCATTCCTGAACCACACGAGCAAACAACCTTCAGCTTGAAATCCACCATCAAACACCTTTCGAAAATATTTTGATGAAATATGAATTTGCAGTTTTCTCTTTCGCGTACCATCCACAAACGCTCTTGCACTTTTAAATTAATAAAGTATGTATTTCATTACTAAAATATGCTCTATGAATTAATAGCAATTTCCGCTTTTCATATATATTAAAGGATGAACCAGAAGTATGGACCCGTGTGTAATATTTGTGAATTAGTTAAATGTTTCGAAATTCAGATCGTGAAAGCGTTTACATAGGTCAGTTCCCTTACATTCTACCACGAAGCAGTACGTAACAATCTGATAGAGACGTTGGCGTACTCCTTCCGAATGTTCACTTTTAGTTCCTCACTAGTATGTGGCAGTGCCTTTGCCTAACATATGGCACTCTAAGTAAATATTCGAAAAAATTCTGCCAACGTCTCTACTAGAATGCTACGCAATGTCCGTGGTAATTTATGTAATAAAAATGAAATTTGAACATCTAATGAATTCATGGGGGCTAACTTCTTGGTTCACCATATACTGTATATATATATATATACACGCAACCTCACACTTCCCTATTTACTACTAGGTCTAGCACAAGCATTTAAGATAATGTGATACAAGAAGAAGTGATAAAAATTTTTACTTTAACGAATATATCAGCAAAAGAATTTCAAAAATAAATATAAATCCTTGCCTCTTTTGGATCAAGTAAAGATAAGCACCCCCCAACCTTTTTTAGTTAGCTTTATAAGGCTAACTAACGAAAATATCACGACCTAACCTAACCAATCGTCAAGGGCGTACAGTTGACCTAACGATTGGTTAAGTTAAGTCGTGATATTTTCGTTAGTTAGCCTTATAAAGCTAACTAAAAAAGATTGGGGGTGCTTATCTTTACTTGATCCCCTCTTTTAAATGAATTACACTCAATTCATATTTCAAGTTACATTTGTAAAAAAAGGTAAAACCTAACTACTTTTTTAATATTGAAAAAGCGTTTTATTATTCTGAAATACTGAAATATTACCTACCTACCGTGTGTATATACTGTGTATATATTTATATATATATGGAATACGCAAACCTAATGTGTATGGAACAAGGAACTATAGTCCAAATAAGTAATGGTAAATGGCTAATACTGAAGTTTTTTCTTTTTCATGATGAAAGCCAAACGTGGGCAACGGGTCACAAACAAAGAGGCCCCAAAATATAGCTTCCCTCACCTGCTAAGCAGGCAGGACTCAGCTTTAGGACAGGGTCTGGTGTCTAAAGCTAACCTAGACAACTACATTTAGAAACTCAATATACCCTAGAAATTCGTTGCATTTACGTTGGATTGAATTCACATTAAATTCTCATTAAACAGACGTGTTAAGTGCCTTGGAAAGTGGACGCTCAAATTTGCCGGTTGAGGTTTATGTTTTGGATTTTGGCTAAAAATACAATAGTTACCCCTTTTATTTGATGTCTTCGATCCGACGTAAATGCAACGAGCTTCTTCATATAATGAGGTTCTGAATGTAATTGTGGTTGGAATATATATATATATATATATATATATATATACAGTGTATATATATATATATATATATATATATATAATATATATATATGACGCAAACCCACAAGGAAAAAGAAAAATAATTCCAAGGCCTTTCGTGTATTCAGAAGTACACTTCGTCAGGGAATGACGAGCTGTACTTCTGAATACACGAAAGGCCTTGGAATAATTTTTCTTTTTCCTTGTGGATTTGCATCATTCATTCATTTCACGTGTTTAACTGTGATATTCATCCCATGTGTGAGTGTGTGTATATATATTTCGATGTGCAAAACAAGGCAGTAAACAAAGTTAAGAGAATCAATGAACAGATATTCAAAACATTCGAAAGGAGAGAGAGAAGCGTGATAATTCCTTTTCTTAAAGTATTAATTACACCAATACTTGAATACTGCTCCGTCTTAACGACTTCACAATACTGAGTTCACACGAAAAGGAAGAAATACAAACTAACTTTACTGGAAAAACAAATAGACTCGGAAAATAAACAACTGGGAATGGTAGGAAACTAAATCTATGCTCTCTGGAGGGAAGAGAGGGATATACCGTCATGTATACATGGAAAGCAATTGAAGGACAGTCAGTCCTCGAACCTAAATATAAACCAGTAGCCTTACAAATTGATGTGAAAACATAAAATGAAGGACTTGCTAATATCAAAATTAAGGGCAAGAAGACAAGAAAAAGTCCTAACCCTTGAAGAGAATAATTTTATAATTAGAGGGCCAAGACTACTCGACAAACTCCCAAAACAATTGAGAAACATAAAAGTGAGACTGAATGGAAGGCTTCAAGAAACGCGCGGTCGATTGGCGCAGTCAGACGTCTAAGTCCATCTAAAATTTGTCATATATAAGCCTACATATGAACTTCTAGCCTGGAAACTCTGTCATGGTTGGCCTAATAGGACTTATAACATGCAGTGGTCTGACTATATGTAGAGACGCCTTCAGGTTTCTTAAGAACCTCTGCAAAACTGCTGAATTCACCTACTGACTCAGTACTGAGACACAGAGAACTAAGATTTTTTTTAATCCAGTATTTTCAAATGAATAATATACTGAAGTAAATTTTCATTTGAAAATACATGAACAAAATTTAGATACTGAATCATTTTGAAAATGAATTAATTTGTTGAAAACTGTAATAAAGAAATATTATTTAGGTTATATTTCTCCTCAACATCAGAATTTTTAATCCGGGTAGTCTATTCGAATGCAAACCTAATTAGGCTATCAATTTGTGAATGTATAACTATGTTTATAATTTATATTTTTTCTCTGCTCTCTCTTTCTCTCTACAATCATGCTTCATTCCCTTTTAATATAAATGAATTTAAATCTCTAATGCTGGATTTGTCCCATAAAAGTTTAAATTGCTATCTTTTAGTAATTGAAATGAGTAACTATAATTTCCAAAGACTAAACTATTTACTCGTATTTAAATATGTAAATAAAACTCGATTTTTACTTCATGATAATAACGAGTGAGGAGGGCCAGAAAGTGGCACAGCGCTAAAGCTAACAAATGCGACCGATTGTGCTAACTCCGGGATTATTACCAGCAACATCGAGATCTGAACCGCCAACCTCCGTGTCTGCACTATGCATCGGGGTAACCGACTGCAGTGGCTGCACATCGCATTGGGGTTCGAACCGCCGACCTCAGTGTCTTCACTTTGGTTATAGGGAAATGGTGTTACCGACTGAGCCATGGACGCTGCATTTATTTCCTCATGCGGGTAAAAAATGTTTAACTTAAAGAAAATTTTAGAAAATGAAGAAAGAGGAATTAAAAAAAAATATATAGGCCTACCAGAATCACTAAATTAAGACTTAGTTCAACAAACATTAGTTCTTTTTTTGTACAGAAAGTAAAATATTCTGTTCAATAAAATTTAAAATATTTTGTTAAAAAACAAAAAAGGCGTCCTCGTGAACAAATTTTTTTTACGTGAATCTACAAATTCTTGCTGTAGTTTATAGTTCATACATATTTCTGGAGTCATTTC
Organism: Bathynomus jamesi; assembly: GCA_023014485.1. Taxonomy (NCBI): domain Eukaryota; kingdom Metazoa; phylum Arthropoda; class Malacostraca; order Isopoda; family Cirolanidae; genus Bathynomus; species Bathynomus jamesi. The sequence continues at coordinate 61,333 of JAJOZX010005925.1, forward strand.
ATCATGCATTGATTTCGGGTCATTCTTCCTTTCTCGTTTTGTGAGAAAAGGCCTGGTGATCCACAAAACGAAAAGAACATCGCATTCACCACTAGGATTAGAGCATAAATAGTTACCCTCCATAAACTGAACAGTAACTAATATAAAACCACAAGAGGTTTGAATATATGCAAGCGAGCAATCCAAACAACCCTTCAGTAGTAGTCTAATTTTTTACGCAGACAAAGAAAACCTAATAGTTAACAAAGTCGGGCCAAATCGAATTATTAAAACATGCTCCTTAGCCAATAGCTTCATAAATAAGTACAGATACGTAACTGGACCGTGGAATTTCTTTTAACAATTCCGTTATTAGACCATAAAAATAGGTTATAAAGCAAGTTTACTATCAGAAATCCCATCCCCGCCTTATATTGCGGGGCGACACCAGACCTGATGTGGCGAGTCTGGTGCAAATGACATACAAATCCCCAACAGCCGCTACTAAACTCTCGTTTACTCAATACCCGAGCAAGGTGTTCAGGTATTATATACATATTCGTGGAATTCTACGACATACCGAGAATTTGATTTGACGTCGTATCGTACATACATAAAAAAAAAAAAAAAAAAATATGCCAGACATAAATTCTCTTCCAACAGCAATTACGCGTTATTTTTAGTCATGGTAAAATCGTTATTTTCCCTATTATTACCTCCCACTTTACATCATTCCCATTAGCATTCGTGTTCCGAAAGTGAAAACTGTCCATTTAATTTAATGTGAACGAACCTTACCTAACTTTACTTCGCGTCACTTTAATCGAGTCCTCAAAATCAAAGGGGAAAATCCGAGGATGAAAATGGGGAAAATAAAATATAAAAGTGGGAAAAATTCTTCTCGAATTGAATATCTTCATGTCAAATTAGACCAGTGACTGGGGATATATATATATATTATATATATCTATATATATATATATATATATATATATATAATATTATATATATATTTGCGATTGTAAATGCTTTTGATTTTGGTCCAGTTTGTGTAGAGCAAGCCTGAGTAGTACGAGTGGGACTGTGATGGATACAGTAAATTTCTGCTGCCTTGGGGAGGGACACAAACTTGCGGTGCATCTAGCTCCTGAAGAATCATGCACCAGGATTGATAATAAGTGGAGGTGTTTGCAATACACACTAACGAAAATTGCGAGAAAACGAATACCGATTTGGATGTTCTTTGGACTATGCTAACGTGGAGCATTGTTCTTTCAGTGGTGATGAGGAGCCACGTACGGAAGCCTCGTCAGTACATTGACCCCCTATTTGTTTGGCTAAGCTGCTGCGAGCCGCTCGTACCGTGAAATGCGCGTATAGGCGGAATGATCTTCTTTGTGAAAAGATGTTAAACTTTTCATCTTCGCACTTAACCTATAAATCTATCGATTAACTGATATAACCTTGGTTAACCTTGGGTTTGCTTCCGCCCGAATTGTTCATTCTGATGAAGGTCAAGTTTGCCTTGGACCTAAAGTTTAATGTGGAATCCGAACCACGCCCCACCAGCAGCCCAGCGTCTTAACCACTAGGCTACCCAGGGTACCCATTTATCTACCAACCAATTTTTTTTATTGTGGAAGGATGAACAGCTGGGTTTTGCTGCGCTCCGCCTGCCGTCACCGGGTCTCGATCCCGGGGCCGATGGATTCGTAGACAGGGTCGCTAACCACTACACGACCGAGGCGCGTATATACTTTACCGTGCTAAGTATAGTGTCAATAAAACAGACAAGAATAAAAAAAGTTTTTTTTTGGGGGGGGGGGAACTGTTACGCTCGTCAGTCTACTGTAATCTAGAAATACTGATAAAAAGTTCAAAACCGTCTGAATCACTCAAAGTTGACGCAATATATATACATGCTAAAAGAACAGGGATGACATACCGGTATCCGTATATGTATATGGGACACAAATAAAGGTATGGCTATAATTAGAAATCTAAGGACATAAATTCTTTGTAAAAAATATAAAAAGGGCCTAAAAACATGCTATTGTTCGCCATCCGGTTTTCTTCTTAAAAAGTAGTTTGTTTGATAATGAAAATTATCCAAATATGTGTGTGTGTGTGTGTGTGTGTGTGTGTGTGTGTGTGTGTGTGTGTGTTACCAAACTGAGGAGTTAATGTTACACTTTTACACTATAGCAAAAAGTAACATTGAAAATAAATTTCCGGTGAGGTTCTCAGAAAAAAATGTTTTCAATATTTGGTGATCCGAATTTTGTTGTAAATTTAGCAGTATTTTACAACTTTAATTTGACAGCAGCGCTCTTTTTTCGGAGAATCTTTGGGTGTGTCCGAAGTTCTGTTTTGGGGTTTCAGAGAATGTGGTGTGTTACCTGTGAAAGAAAAAATAGTTGCCGGACCCTTTGGCCGATTATTCTAGCTTTATTTTTGTTAAAATAATAACTGTGTGTGTGTGTGTGTTGTGTGTGTAATTACATTTATGTATTCAACTGAGATCTGAATTTGGGGTCGCTCTTTGGAAATATATTTTTATGAAAGAACTGGAGGAGTGGAGGTGGGTCCATAACTCGTCTGGGTCTGCCGCACTCGACTTTAAGGAGGCATTTTTACTTTATTTTTTCATATATATATGAAAATTATTTCACGAAAGTAACACGTGAAAAATATTTATGATGAATAAAACCACGAAGGAAAGGAAACACAGAATGGTGCTCAAGCGCTTTCGTCTAATGCAGGGGTGGGAAACCCTCGCCCGCGGGCGAAATTTCGCCCACGAGCTAATTTCAATTCGCCCGCTTAGGTATTTATTATTTACTAAAAATTATTTATTTACAGCCCAGCAAATAGCTTTTTAAAATACATCTTATATACAGCGTGTCCCAAAGAAATGTATACCCACTTTGTTCGATAATACCAGCTATGAGGATAATAAATATATTACTTTTTATATGGTTTTTAATAAAGAATTTCTCCTGAATCTAAATATGTAATTATATTTATTAAAAATTGAAAAACAAAAACGTTACAGATGTTTAAATTATAATTATTATTTTCGAGACTTCATGTGCGATATTTTCTAATATTTTTGCACGAATACGAGATAAGTTTGAAACCGACGGCACTGTGCAAAACTTACAAAAACAACGTTCTGGAAGACGTCGAACATCTTAGATAAAGTGTCATTTAACCATGGAATTTGTAAATTTTTGAATTAACTAATAATTACAACATTTATGCTTCAATATCAACACTAAACATAAGTATCTCAAAACAGTCGGTTAAAATATTAGAAAATATCGCACATGAAGTCTCGAAAATAATAATTATAATTTAAACATCTGTAACTTTTTTGTTCTTCAATTTTTAATAAAAATAATTACATATTTAGATTCAGGAGAAAATTCTTTGTTAAAAAACATATAAAAAGTAATATATTTATTATCCTCATAGCTGGTATTATCGAACAAAGTGGGTATACATTTCTTTGGGACACGCTGTATATAAGCTTAAAATTTGCCAGACGCCCGCGGAGGTGTTATGTTATCGATTTTCGCCCTTGGTACTGAAAAGTTTCCCCACCCCTGGTCTAATGACATCCTCAGGAACACTGAAGTACATAAAGAGCTACAGCCTATATATAGGTTACAGAAAATATATATATATATATATATATATATATATATATATATATGCACAATAAACGGAGAAATAAAATTACAATTAAAAATTAAAGGATTGTGGGAGGAGCATACAAATTTGCAAGGAAAAACTATCGATTTTTAGCACAAGATCAAATGAATTGTTTCCAACCAATGTCATAGATAAAAAAAAAAATTACTGATTTTTAGCACAAGATCAAATGAATTGTTTCCAACCAATGTTATAAAAAAAAATTTAAAAAATACAAATTTATACTGGAAATCTGCCCGGGTTTTAGCACTCTGCCCTTCTTGTATAGAAAAATAAATTGAAAAATAAAAGTTATTAGAGTAGCATACAAGTTTACCAAAGATTTAGCGTTCTACCCTTATCTAAATCTGTTCTGAAGGAATTCAAAACAACAGGATCGAGTTGAAAAAGAAAGACCTTTGCTTATGTTGAAGTTATTTTTAAGTTGGATAATGGCAGACTCAAGAATATTTCTATTAACAATGTTGCTAGAGTGAAATAAAACTGAAGCATTATTCCAATCAATACAGTGGGATAACTGACAAATGGACAAAAAGGGCACTGGACGACTGTCCTGTTCTAACGGAATATTGATGCTGTTTTATACGTGTGTGCAAATCCTTTCCCGTCTGACCTATGTAAAAGGAATCACATTGTTTACAACTAATTTTATAGATAATGCCTGAATTATTGGTATAGCTATTTTTTACTATGATATTTTTCACAATATTGTTATATGAAAATACTACAGTAATATCCAAAAGTTTAAGTACATTAGCAATGCCTGAAAAGCCCGGGAAAAATGGAAGTACTAAAATATTTTTTGACAAAGTACGAGGTTATTATTGACACGATAGAAAGTTCGTTTTGCCTTGTTGAGACAAGATTCCTAAACGCAGATGGATAACACAGATCACTTCCAATACCGTTGATTTTTTCTAATTCGGCATCGATGTATTCCGGACTGGCGATCCTAAGGGCGCGGAGAAACATTGAAGAAAAATGGCCGTCTTAGTGGGGGTGTCATGTCCCGAGTAAAAGTGTACGTAGGACAAATTGTTTTTTTTTTCCGATAGATACTAAACTTAAAACCTGGGCTTTCCCTATGTACACGCACATCCACATAGGGAAAGCCCTATTGCCCTACCAATAATTCAGGCATTATCTTTAAAATTAGTTGTAAACAATGTGATTCCTTTTACATAGGTCAGACGGGAAAGGATTTGCACACACGTATAAAACAGCATCAATATTCCGTTAGAACAGGACAGTCGTCCAGTGCCCTTTTTGTCCATTTGTCAGAGTTATCCCACTGTATTGATTGGAATAATGCTTCAGTTTTATTTCACTCTAGCAACATTGTTAATAGAAATATTCTTGAGTCTGCCATTATCCAACTTACAAATAACTTCAACATAAGCAAAGGTCTTTCTTTTTCAACTCGATCCTGTTGTTTTGAATTCCTTCAGAACAGATTTAGATAAGAAGGGTAGAACGCTAAATCTTTGGTAAACTTGTATGCTACTCTAATAACTTTTATTTTTCAATTTATTTTTCTATACAAGAAGGGCAGAGTGCTAAAACCCGGGCAGATTTCCAGTGTAAATTTGTATTTTTTAAAATTTTTTTTATAACTGGTTGGAAACAATTCATTTGATCTTGTGCTAAAAATCGGTAGTTTTTTTTTTATCTATAACATTGGTTGGAAACAATTCATTTGATCTTGTGCTAAAAATCGTAGTTTTTCCTTACAAATTTGTATGCTCCTCCCACAATCCTTTAATTTTAATTTAATTTTATTTCTCCGTTTATTGTGTATATATATATATATATATATATATATTTTTTTTTTTTTTCTGTAACCTATATATAGGCTGTAACTCTTTATGTACTTCAGTGTTCCTCAGGATGTCATTAGACGAAAGCGCTTGAACACCATTCTGTTTCCTTTCCTTCGTGGTTTTATTTTATATATATATATATATATATATATATATATATATATATATAGTGACTGTTTGAACCCAGTATATGCAGGCTATTATTTTTGCATGGGAATATACGATAATATTTTGACTTTTCTAAAAGATACGCGGTGGAAACAAAGGGAACAACCCTGGTTTGAGTAAACTAACGAAAATATGTAATAAAATAAAGAAAACTACGAGAAATTCCGAGTGCAAAATACAATGAAAATGGTCCTAAAAATAAAACCAAACGCGTTGCGAATATTTTTAAAACCTAAAAGCGAAAAACAAGTGAAAAAAATGGGGAGAGAAGATAATGAACAAACGAAAGGTGGAAATTATTTTTCCAGAACGTGTAAAACAATAAACTCAATACCTTTTCATAAAAATAAGTAGCGCAAAATTGTGTCATCTCTCGTGGTAAATATTTCTCCCTAATTTATTCACCAGTTACGACGTCTTCAAAGTATTAAACATTATACTAATGTTTATGGTCATTTAATCTCCTTCGTGACGGCAAAGGTCAAGTTGACAGAGGAAACCTACTGCTTTACGTGGAACAGAACCACTGGTTATATCATCAGGACGCGAAGCGAAGGGACGGTCATCCATCCTGAATACAGGAGTATAAAATCAACTGTAATTAGGTCAACAGTAAAGAGTTAATACAAAAGATATAATCATTAATATATCGTAATGAAGAACTGTAACTTTCTGAAATGCATCGGAGACATGTAAACGATTTCAACAAGAAAGAGTTTTTTCTCAAATGGCAAAAACAATATAACTAATTAATAGTCGTTTAGACCAATATCTATTAAAGTACGATAGATAATAGGATCTTAAAAAAAATTCCATACAATAATTACAATTAAGAACCACTTGAAAGAAGACCCCATAAGTTGCTGCACTGAAAATCGCATTGGTAAACACTACAAATACTGCTCCTGAAAAGCACTCTTGCGTACTGCGCAGTAACATTTTCAGAGCTGAAATGACCTCCACCAACTTGGATTACACTGTTGCCATTCGTTATATACAACTATATTATATATGTTGACTAGCGGGGCTACACTGTAAAATGCGGATCACCGTTTCTAAATCTTTAATTGTTCCATTTGAACCGAATATCGAACGATTATGAATCACTTTCATTTTGTAATTTCGATATAATTGGTTGAAAATCAGTCCAGAAAAGAAAGTTGTTCCAGTTACTTCAATAACGGATTATTCGTTTTACGAAGAAATCTCTCCATAATCGGTTCATGTAAAAAATGGAACATTTAAATTTTTAGTAACGGTAGTCACACTGTCGGAACAACTTCCTTTTCTGGACCGATTTTGAATCATTTATATCAACATCACAAAATATTGATTCAAAACGGTTCCATATTCGGTCAAATGGAACAATTATTAATTATTTATTTTAGAACAACTCTGTTTTACAATGTACTTTCACGTGGTTCACTCCGTATATTAAATTTGTGTAGTGATATTTCAATGCACATTACTCTTACACACACACACACTATATATATATATATATTTCTAAAAACATTTCTAAAAAGAGAAATTTCAGCTTGAGGCTAAATAGGGGAGAAGTGGCTTATTACAAATTGCTTTCAGGAGAATTCTTCAGAAATGAGAAAAGAAAAATACAAAATTAATATATTAATATATAGGAAATGCTTTTTATATTTGTTTATATGCTTTAATAATTATAATAATAATAATAATAATATTCAAATATAATATAATATCTGATCTATAATTGTTGATAAACAATAATATCGATAAAAATACAAAACTGTTGAAGGGAAGATGAGAGAGAGAGAGAGACTGCAGATTACTCTGAAACCTTTTCAGTTGTCGGAAAGATATTTTAATAAAAGAAGTTAACTAAAATTTTTCAACTATCAAAGAAGAGTTTGTTGGTTTTCGTCGTCGTCGTCGTCGTTGGGCCTAGGCAAGCTACGGCTTGGGACCGTAGCGCATCTATCCGGTATAGGTTAACCTGGATGATGTAGCCATAAGCACTGCCGCTGGTTAAGTGCCAACCAGTGATTATCTCACTAGCCGTATTGAGTCCGTTAGGCGAAACTGCGACAGTACCAAGGATGGAAAATATAACCCTTGGATTTCTATTAGATTAAAATAATTATTTGAATATAAATAATTAACTGACAATTGTGATATATAATTAATTATGTTTACATACAATAAAATAATACAGTATACATAAAATTAGTATTAATGTGGTTTACAATTGAATTATGATGGGTAACTAATTTAAAATGAATTTATAGCTATTCCGAAATTCAAGACAGTAAAATTAACATTTATCTTGAAACTAAAATAAGAGTATTCACTACAAGTTCATTTAATAAATATGAAATCATGACTTAATTTTCTTTTCTGTGGAAGTAGAATAGAATTCCATTTAATAAGTTCCTCTAAATAGGCGTACAGAGCTTCCTGCTTCAGTGAAGAGAGTAAATTGTCTTGGAAATGAACATAAATTAGACGCATAAGAGTTGGATGATCGTCGTGAATTTGATTCGCCATGAGGGTTCTACAGTATTACAATAATAATCTAATTAGTGAGTGGGGGGGGCAGGGGGGTAGAAAAGTGGCACAGGGTTCAGGGCAGACGAACGCGATCGCGGATTATTATTAGCCAGCGTCATTGGGAGTCCAACCACCGACCTTAGTGTCTTCACTTATGAGGAGTTACAAAGACGAGAGGACGCCTCAAAGACTTTTCGGTCCACTCGTGAAGCTCTTGTTATTAAACTAGCGCATTTTTTAATTACTGTAGCACTGTAGCGGTAGTAGAATAGTGGATAGAAAAACATAGGGCTCTCTTCCCACCCTCCGCTCCTCCCCGCCAGAGGCGGGTACGGAAAAAGGTTGACGAAAATACCTTGAGCCTGGAAAAGTAGCTAAGGAAATTTTACGGGAAAGAGGGGAATATATAAACTAACTCTATATTACATAAACTAACTCTATATTATAATATGTACACATAGAAATCGTACACTAGATAGCACTGTTGTATAAATTAAGTAATATATTTGTGCTGATCGTATCTCAACTATTTAGTAAGTCATTAAAACAGCTCTATTTACCGACCCCATGGCCTACTCCAGATTAGCCCCAAAATGATTACGAGAGAGGTAAAAGTTAAACTCTCCGTGTCTACACCCATGTACGCGCATAGCCATCAGGCCGGCAAAGTGATGAAATGCTTCTACAGGAAATGGTTTCAAACAAGAATTTAAAACAGAAATCAGATTTTTCACACCATGCCCTCACCCGTCACGTGCATCCAGCTACCCAAGAGAAAGAAGAGAAAAAAGAAATCGTGATGGCAGAAACGCAACTCTACCTCACCTTATCCGTGCCATGCATTTTTTAAGGTGTTTGTTTGCTCGTGATGAAATTATATATTTCTACAAAATACTTTTCCACTCTATTCTTAGACATATTAAAGGCAGGCAAGTGTGTGAGCGTGTTTTCCGTAATTGGATGTCTGTCATGCGTATATGTGTGCCAACTCTTTGAATGTCACCAAGTTTCAACTTGGGTCTCCCGCCATGAAATGTGTGTATGCGGCAAGTGATATACCAAGTTGTTCATACTTCGTGTTGTTGTGCCACCACAAAAGTAGAGAAAAATTGTTTCTGGCGAGGAGAGAGAGAGAGAGAGAGAGAGAGAGAGAGAGCGCGCCTTGAACGCAATGACGGGGTGTTCAATGTCTGTTCATTCACTCCGACTTAATTTCACCAATTAAATTAACCAAATTACATTTCCTTAATAACTTAACTATACTTAAGTAAATTATTCTTTAGATATAATTTTATAAATTATTCTTATAGATATAATTTAATTTTGAAGCAGTTATTAATTTTCCGTCCAAAATTATATGTACCTCATCCAAGTCGGCATTTTTTTTTTTAAATTAAACTAATAAATTGCTGGTTTAAAAAGCACACACACACACACACACACACACACACACATATATATATATAATATATATATATATATATATATATACACAGGGTGTCCCATAAGTCCGGCACCATAGGAAAAATAATAAAAAAGGCAAAACAAAAGCTTTTATTTACAGAACGTGCTCAATATGTCCACCATTGTTTTCAATACACAAATTCAGACGTGATACCCAGTTAGCAAGCACACGGTGAATAATGTCAGGAGTAATGGTGTTACATGCCCCAATAATGCGCTGCCACAAATGTTCAATACTCCTAATTTTCTCTGAGTATACCAGCGCTTTCAAGTGGCCCCAGAGATAAAAATCTAGTGGCGTGAGATCCGGGCTTCTAGCTGGCCATACCACAGGCCCTCGACGTCCTATCCAATGACCAGGGAATTGTTGGTACAGTATTCCCTTACTTGGGTGCTGTAATGTGCAGGAGCGCCGTCTTGCTGGAACCATGTTGGGAAATTTCCTTCTTCGTTCAAGACACTGGGAAATGCTTCTTCCTTGAGCATACGTAGGTAGGTGCCTCCAGTGACATGTTCATCGAAAAAGAGGGGGCCTATGATGCGATCCTTCCAAATGCCACACCACACCATCACCGAGATGCACCTTGTTTCTTTGAAGAGGTATACCAGTGAGGGTTGTTTTGAGACCAGTAGGGGTGTTCTGTCGATTTACCTCACCATTTCCATAAAAAACAGCCTCGTCACTGAACAGAATAGTGGACGGGAAATTGGCATCCCGAGCATATGAATTATGGTTTGTAGAAATAGAAAAATATGAATTTCTCCTATGATGCCGGACTTATGGGACACCCTATATATATATTAATATATATATATATATATATATATATATATATATATATAAACTGTGCGCGGGTTTGAGCTGAGTAACAAATATCACTTTCGCTTAGTCGCCTTTTATGATTGGCTGGCTCGCGTAAAGTGGGTGGAGCCAATGTCTCTGCTCAGTCGCCCTTTCGGGTCGGATCTATCAAGATGAGCGGTGTTAAAGATCACGAAGTGATCACAAGCCTTACCCGTAGGTAGTGAGCCGAAGGCGTGGCGTGTATATATATATATATATATATATATATATATAATATAATATATATATACATATATATATATATACATATATATATATATACACAAACTCAGAATGGTTCCCTGAGTTTGTGTATATTAAACGGACGTGTTACGTGCCTTGAAAAGTGGACGCTCAATGTCCCGGTTGAGGTTTAAGTTTTGGTTTTTTTTTTGGCTAAAAATACAATAGTTACCCCTTTTTCTTTGTTTATTCAATCCGACGTGAATGCAACGAGTCTTTTACTTATATAGAGGTTCTGAATGTAGGGACTAGGCTTGCTTTAAACCCTAGGTCCATGTCCCAAAGCTGGATCCTGTCTGCTTTGCGAGAGACCCGTTGCCCACGTCGGGCTAGCATCATGAAAAAGAAAAACTATGGTATTTGTCATTTACCATTACTTATTCGGACTATAGTGGATTTAATTTTCCCAGAAGAGTTCCTTGTTCCATGCACGGTCTGTGTTTAACATATATATATATATATATATATATATATATATATATATATATATATATATATATATATCCGCAAGTAGCGCCAATAGTAAGCGACTTTTTTTATGTTAGGTCAGATTTTGTAAATAAGTCAGATTTTCTTGTACGACCTACTTGCTTTTAAGTTATGCTAGACTAACTTAGATTAACATAACCTGAAAAAAACCAGATGTGTTAAGTCTGAGGAAGCATAAAAGGATGACTTACAGTATTTGACTTCGAGTTTTTTTTTAATTAGAATCCTAACGCGGGTTCGAATTCGAAAAAATAATCTTTGTAGACGATAAAAAAGTACTTTTTCTAAACTTTTTGATGGAGACCCCCCCCCCCCCTACCCCACTACTCCTCTACTTTAACACGAATGAAAATGATTAAAAATTTGAAAATATTAAATATATAACCTGTTTGATCCTACTCGGTAAAAAATGGTTATTGACAAAAATTTATACAAATGTTCGACCCAACTTGGGCATATACGACCATATATATACACAGTAGTCTTGCTTATTAAGTTTTTCTTTTATGACAATCTCCTCTAATTCTGTTGTCCAGACTTTATATTAGACGTGAAATTTTCGTCGTATATTCAATGTAACATCATTTCGTTTAATTTAAACATTTCTTCAAAATCTATTTTGTATTTTTAGTAAATAGTAAAGGAGAAAAGTGTTCGAAAAGTAATTACAGCGAAAACCTTTATCCAATAAAAATATGGTAATTAATAAAGGAATAAAACGGGTTTACAGCCTAAAATGAGCCCTAAAATTAAACAACTTTTCTCAAATTCATTCCCCCCAACAACCATAACAACATTATTTCGAAATTTACTTTCCCCAAAAAAGTTTTAAAATCTGTTTATTTGCTTGTTTTTTGCTCGATCATAAGAGGCTGCTTCGCTTCAAGCAAAACGGGTAGATTTTTTTCTCTTTGTGAAGTTTCATTCCACAAAGTGAACCAAAAAAGTGAACCAAAAAGTTAACCAAAAAAGTGAACCAAAACGTATGTGGTGCAACTCCTTTTTCGGTTGCACTTATTGCGCGCGCGAGTTCGTTTGTTCAGGATGACTCGGATGGCCTTTCAATTTTATACCCACAGTTTTCTCAGCTTACTTAAAGCCCACTTTAATTTACCCTCGGTTTACAATAGATGCCTAATGCAGACTCTTTAAATATACATTTTACTTCAATAGCGGATAAGCTTCGCTCACAGTTACTAAATAATGATAATTCACGTCACCTCTACAGGGTGTCCATAAAGTCACGCATTATATGAAAATATTTATTTTATTTATTTATTTATTTTGTTTTATTTATTTGTTCGAAATGCTTCCCACCAATCTCAAAACATGTTTGTAAACGAAAAAGCAGGTTTCTTTGAATGTTCCTCAACATATTTGGCCTGATGGAGACATAAATAAATGGACATTGCTTATGTTCCTATGATGCGTGACTTTATGCACACCCTGTAGAATATATGCCACCCAGCCCACTAAATTCATTTTCTTTTGTTCCTACTACCTCTACTGAAGTCCGAAATATTATTGGTAAATTAAAAATACAAAAGTAACATTCATAACATTCCTGTACCTCTTCATTCTTAACAATACAGAAGAACATACACACATACCACATCAAGCAGGATACTCAAACTCCTCCCCAGACATAACGTTCTGTTCCCCCTCACTAGCAACACATACACAATGGAGAACAGAAAAACAACTGTCATCAGACCACCTGCCCATCATCATTACAACACATTCTACACTCTGCCCCAACAGCCTTAGGCACACTTACAGAAATTACAAGAAAGCTGATTGGGAACAGTTCAAAATACAGACTGAGGAACAATTCACCACATTAAACAGCACACCCATCATAAACATCGATACAACACTCAAGACATTTAATCAGATTATCAATAATGCAAACAAATACATACCCAAGGGCAACATTAGGAAATACAACCCAAATTACACTAGAGAAATAGCCCACCTCATAAGGCAACGTACAACCTCAAATATAACACACAAACACCACACACAGAAGCCATAAAACAGCAGATACAACAGCTCAACACAGAAATAAACAACAAACTCAAAGAAAAACAAACAGAAACATTCAGGGAATTCATAACAACACTAAACCACTCCACAGATACATCCAGGCTATACAAGACTATAAACAGCATTACCCACTCTAACAGCGGCATTCACACCTCACACGCGGCTATCTGTCGCAGCCAAAATAATATCCCAACATACACACAACAAGCTAACATTCTAGTTAATCACTACGCAAAGATAAGTCACTTAAACAGAGACAACAACCAGAAACATGCAGACAGACAAACAGCCAGACACAAGAAAACCTACAGACTCGACATGACCATTACACCCTTCAATACAGACCAGACCACCAAGATCATCAAAAACATTAAGAATTCGAAGGCTACTGGACCAGACAACATATCTAACATACACCTTAAACACTTGGGCCACAAGGAATATTAGCTCTCACAAATATCAGCACATATTCATACCAACACTGTATTATTCCTGACATATGGAAACAAGGTAAAATTATTACACTACTCAAACCAAACAAAAATCCAACAGAACCAGCTTCCTATAGACCATTACTCTACTATGCACACCTTCCAAAGTAACAGAAAGACTAATCTTACAAATCACCAACCCACAAATACCACTATCGCCTACTCAACATGGATTCAGACCTCACCACTCAACCACGACATTACTCACTAACCTCACGCAGCACATCATGGATGGCATCAACTCCAGAAGACCAGCTCAACGTACACTATTAGCAACAATAGACATTAGTAAAGCATTTGATGCTATCCCACGCTTCCCTCTCATAAACAAAATACTCAACACAAACATGCACAATAACACCAAAAGGTGGCTGAGCAACTATCTCTCAGGAAGATACTCACATGTCACATTTAATGGCAAGTCATCCAAAAACAAGCTTTTTCCGAAAGGGGGCCCTCAAGGCTCTGTTCTCTCACCAACACTCTTCAACTTATACATGCATGACATTCCAACACCCATAGATAACAAGCTTACCTTATCATCATATGCAGATGATATCACTCTAACATCCACCCACAACAACATCGACACCGCTACAAATAACCTACAAACATACATAAACAGTATACAAGACTGGCTCACACACAATAGACTCAAAGTAGCGCCCACAAAATCAACCATCACCTTGCTTACAAGCAACACAAAAGAACACCAGGTAATTCCACAGCTTACACTAAACAACATCAACATTCCACACACTCACAGAACCAAAATACTTGGTGTCACATACAACACATCATTATCTTTTGCAAACCACATTCAGGACATTAAAACCAAATGTACGTCAAGACTTAACACGCTTAGGGTACTAACAGGCACAAACTTTGGACACCAGCAGGAAACAACATCACTCATATACAAACAATATATTCGCTCAGTTATGGACTATGCTAGCCCATGCTGGGCACCCATTATCTCAAACACACACATAAACACCTTACAAACAATACAAAACAACGCACTTCGTATCATTACAGGATGCACTCAAACAACACCAATAGAACACCTGCACACAGAAACAAAAATACTAAAAGTTAGGGAACATTTAGACATGAGGGGAACACAATTCATGGCAGCAGCGACAACTAACCCACAACACCCTTGCCACTACATGTACAATCATGCACCAACACCTCGCACCATTAAGGTAACACCAGAGAGATATTATAACGAAATACTCCATTCCATACCACGCCCCACAGACATCACACAGCACAGAAAACACATACACACACATCTAACCCACAAAGCACTGACACGACTCGGTCCGAATGCGGTCCTAGGTGCGAAGCCGCCACCCATTAACAGGTCAGAGATCAGCCTGAGCAGATCGGATCGAGTTAACTTAGCACGATTCCGATGTGGACATCACCCAAACTTACGGACATATAAACACAGACTAGACAACTCCATAGACGACACCTGCCACCTGTGCCAAGACACACCACAAACAATTGAACACATTATGACGGACTGTACCGCTCTAGCACAACAACGAACACAACACAACATCACTAGTGCGCTGAACCTCTGGTCCACTCCGGAGAGGGCGATCGGTTACCTGCGTGCCGCCGGCTTGCTCGATCAGGGTGGGCTGATCGGCTAAACAACAACAACAACAACCTATATTGAAACTTTGTTAAAGATAAGATATCTGTAACGTTGGCTAAAATTATTATCAATCGAAGTATTTCCAAGGGAATAGTCACATCAATGCTAAAAACTGGTTGTATAACACTGCTTTTTAAAGGGGGTGATCCTACACTAGCAACAAATTACAGGCCGATGTGTTTATCATCTTTCACCAAAGTTTTTGAAGAAATTGTAAAATGTAGAATGCAACGATATTTAGAATCCTACAATTTATTATCTCCAAATCAATATGGCTTCCGTAATAATAAAACAACGGAAATGGCTATTTTAAATCTTATTGAAAATGCAAATATAGCTAAAGAGAACAAAGAAGTAATGATATCAATATTTATGGATTTGAGTAAGGCGTTTGATTTAATAGGCCATAATATTCTACTTAACAAATTATATTGTTACGACTTTTGAGGAGCAATCAGTGATTGGTTTAAAAGCTATATGCCAATAGATATCATTTTGTATCAGTTGTTGATAGATAGATAGAATAACCTTTATTAATAATAATAAAATAAATACATTTTTTCAATTTACAATGACATGAATAATTGTGAAGCTCGACTATTTATTTTATTTAATTTGGCCCTTAAGCTTTAGGCTTTACTGGGCTCTTATTAAAAATAAGCAGCTAGTTGTTATTAATTATTAATAATAAATAAATAAATAAGTAAATAAGTATTATTAATAGTTAAAGCATGTATTACAATATTAAACAATATTAATGGACAATATTAGTGGACATTAATCCTAGATTTTTGTTAGTATGCCATTATTAATCGGGATTTCAACTTGGTTTAAACAAATTTACATTCACAATATTTTTTATATCGGCATGCAAGTCATTCCATAGTTTCAATCCATTGAAAATGGGTAGTTTTTGAGATGAAGACAATCTAAATTGAGGTATAACAAGCTTTGATCTATTTCTGGTCTCATACGAGTGGATTTCTTGATGAGTTACAAAATATCTATTTACCCATTGCAAATTAATGATTTTGTTCTTACACTTGTAAATAAAAATAAAATGTGCCAGTTTGGTTATATCGTTGAGCTTTAGTAGGTTTAGCTCTTTAAATAATGCACTAGAGTGATCAAGGAAATCAGCATCAGATAATAACCTTATTGCTCGTTTTTGGATGACAAAGATACCATTTACTGCGTTGTTAGCGGAGTTTCCCCAAACAAGGGTGCAGTATGTTATATAAGGAAGAACAAGAGTATGATAAAGAGTCAATAAAACTTGTTTAGGGACTACATTTTTAAGTTTAAACATTATAGCAACGCTCCTTGAAATCTTTTTCGCGATATACTGTAATTTACATGATCACTCCATTGCAAATTCTTATCTAACATTACACCAAGAAATTTTTTTACAGTACACTCCTTTATGGCGATTTCATTAACATTAAGTTCATCAAGATATACATTTCTTTTATTAGTAAAAATCATGAAATTTGTTTTACTGGTATTTAGGAAGAGTTTATTGGTGGTCAACCATTTCATTACACTGATGAATTCTGAATTAAATATATTCTTAGCTGAATCAACATCTTTGCAAGAAAGAGAGAGAGTTGTATCATCTGCAAACATTATGAAGTTAAGTATATCAGATGAACGTGGAAAGTCATTTGTATATAATAAAAATAACAGTGGGCCCAGAACTGAGCCCTGTGGCACATCATGTTTGACAAGCGTTTTAGTTGAGCAAACCTTATTTACTGATACAAAATTATATCTATTGGACAAATAACTTTTAAACCAATCACTGATTGCTCCTCTAAAGCCGTAACAATATAACTTAAGTAGAATATTATGGTCTATTACATCAAACGCCTTACTCAAATCCATAAATATTGATATCATTATTTCTTTGTTCTCCTTAGCTATATTTACATTTTCCATAAGACTTAAAATAGCCATTTCCGTTGTTTTATTATTACGGAAGCCATATTGATTTGGAGATAATAAATTGTAGGATTCTAAATATCGCTGCATTCTACTTTTTACAATTTTTTAAAAAACTTTGCTGAACACAGATAATGAACACACCGGCCTGTAATTTGTTGCTAGTGTACGATCACCCCCTTTAAAAAGGGGTGTTATACAACCAGTTTTTAGCATTGATGGGAATATTCCTTTGGAAATACTTTGATTGATAATTATAATTTTAGCCAAAGTTACAGATATCTTATCTTTAACAAGTTTCAATATAGGTACAGGAATGTTATGAATGTTAGTTTTTGTATTTTTTAATTTACCAATAATATTCTGGACCTCAGTAGAGGTAGCAGGAACAAAAGAAAATGAATTTAGTGGGCTGGGTGGCATATATTCTAGAGGTGATCATTATTTATTAATTGTGAGCGAAGCTTATCCGCTATTGAAGTAAAATGTGCATTTAAAGAGTCTGCAATAGCAGTTGTTGTTGTTGGTTAGCCGATCAGCCCACCCTGATCGACCAAGCCGGCGGCACGCAGGTAACCGATCACCCTCTCCGGAGTGGACCAGAGGTTCAGCACACTGGTGATGTTGTGTTGTGTTCTATGTTGTGCTAGAGCGGTACAGTCTGTCATAATGTGTTCAATTGTTTGTGGTGTGTCCTGGCACAAGTGGCAGGTGTCGTCTGTGGAGTTGTCTAGTCTGTGTTTATATGTCTAAGTTGGGGTGATGTCCACATCGGAATCGTGCTAAGTTAACCCGATCCGATCTGTTCAGGCTTTTTGTATCAGTAAATAAGGTTTGCTCAACTAAAGCGCTTGTCAAACATGGTGTGCCACAGGGCTCAGTTCTGGGTCCACTGTTATTTTTATTATATATAAACGACCTCCCACGTTCATCTGATATACTTAACTTCATAATGTTTGCAGATGATACAACTGTCTCTCTTTCTTGCAAAGATGTTAATTCAGCTAAGAATATATTTAATTCAGAATTCATCAGTGTAATGAAATGGTTGACCACCAATAAACTCTTCCTAAATACCAGTAAAACAAATTTCATGATTTTTATTAATAAAAGAAATGTATATCTTGATGAACTTAATGTTGATGAAATCGATATAAAGGAGTGTACTGTAACAACATTTCTTAGTGTAATGCTAGATAAGAATTTGCAATGGAGTGATCATGTAAATTATATCGCGAAAAAGATTTCAAGGAGCGTTGCTATAATGTTTAAACTTAGAAATGTAGTCCCTAAACAGGTTTTATTAACTCTGTATCATACTCTTGTTCTTTCTTATATAGCGTACTGCACCCTTGTTTGGGGAAACTCCGCTAACAATGCATTAAACGGTATCTTTGTCATCCAAAAAAGAGCATAAGGCAATAAGAGCAATAACCATTTCAACCTGATGCTGATTTCCTTGACCACTCTAGTGCAGAGGCTGATTAAGACACCTCAAGGCCCCGGGGCAATGAAGAATATGGGGGGGGGGCCATAGTACATTTACACAAATTATATCTACGGTACTCAGGCTAATTGAGAAACAAACTTAAAGAAACTTAACAGTGTATTTTGCCGTTTGCCAAAACTAAACAGTATTAATTACAAACTTTACTTTAGGGCCTATAAAACAAAATAAAACGGAATTTGTCAGTTTGTGTACTCTGTCATATTCAATCAAAGAAGTTTGCGAACTCTCGAATTATATCATCGAAACTCAGTTGACTGGGGAGCCCCCTCAAGCATGGGAGCCTCAGGCTTCAGCCTCAATAGCCTCAGTGATAATCCGCCACTGCTCTAGTGCATTATTTAAAGAGCTAAAACTACTAAAGCTCAATGATGTAATCAAACGGGCACATTTTATTTTTATTTACAAGTGTAAGAACAAAATCATTAACTAGCAATGGGTAAACAAATATTTTGTAACTCATCAAGAAATCCACTCATATCAGACCAGAAATAGATTAAAGCATGTTATACTTCAATTTAGACTGTCTTCATCTCAAAAACAACCCATTTTCATTGGATTGAAACTATGAAATGATATAAATGCTGATATAAAAATATTGTGAATGTAAATTCGTTGAAAACCAAGTTGAAATCCCAATTAACAATGGCATACTCATAAAAATCTAGGATTAATGTAATTACTATTGTTTATTAATTTCTCGTGTGCAATCTAGCCCTTCGTGCAGATGGCAAAAATATCCCAGCCGACGGGCGGAATATTTTTTGTAGTTCGAAGGCTGTTATTAGTTAAGTTAATTGAATGCCCGGTTAGGTCAACTGAATGCCCGGTTAGGTTAATAGGTCAACTAAATGCCCGATTAGATTAACTGAATGCCCGGGTAGGTTAATTGAATGCCCGGTTAGGTTAATTGAATGCCCGGTTAGGTCAACTGAATGCCCGATTAGATTAATTGAATGCCCGGGTAGGTTAATTGAATGCTCGGTTAGATTAATTGTACGCCCTTTACGATTGGTTAGGTTAAGTCGTGATATTTTCGTTAAAGCTAACGAAAATATCACAGATGACCTAACCTGGCATTCAATGAACCTAACAGGGTATTCAATAATTTTACCATAGGTTTCGATATATATATATATATATATATATATACATACATACATATATATGTGTGTGTGTATATTATATATATGTATATATACGTAATGACGTAATGATCTTGATGACATCATTTAATTTTTTAAAATTAATTATTTAATTTACTAGCACCCAGGTGCACAACCTCGGGACCTAATCAGTGTGTGTGTGTGTGTGTGTGTGTGTGTGTGTGTGTGTGTGTGTGAAGTTTCATGTTTGTAACTGCGTCCTTTTATTTTTATAGGTTATTATTACGGGCGGCAATGTGAAGCTCAAGATTTTCGTGACTGTGTTCTTTTCTAGTTTTATTGACCAAATAATTGAACCGACAGTAATTGGGGGTTCAATTATCCGGTCAGTAAAACTACAGTCATGAAAATCTTAAGATTCAGAAATCTTGACACAATGTGAAGCTCAAAATTTTCACGGCCCAGTAATTTTAATTATTTAATTTATTAACATCCAGGTGCACAACCTGGGGACCTAATCAATATGTGTGTGAAGGTTCGGTTTGTAACTGCTTCCACACACACACGTCCTTGTATTTTATATATATATATATAGTTCTATCGAGAGCGGTCGCTGAAACTACTGCATTTCTATTAACTAAAGTTTCATCCTATTCAACAAAAGCTGAGGAAAAAGTTGTAAAAGCGGATTACTTTTTTTTTTACAAAGTCTTTTTAAAGTTGGCCATCGTCTCTTAAGAACTTAATCAGATAAAAGTGAAGTAAATGCTGAAGAAGATATTCATAAAAACCTTCGTAAGGACTCGTCTGGTTTTTTTTTAAGACCATTTTTTCGTCTACTTTAGTGGAATACTTAAAAGATGGTGAGGGCATTACCGCGGCACATTTTGTAAACTATTACTCTATAAAATGTATCCTAAGTTCGCTCATTTGAGAGAGGTCGAGTGTATATATTTTCCAATTAAGTATATAGAGATGCGAGATGTCAGGGAGGACAAGGTATTTTATTTTCGTGGGACGCACTTCTCCAGGTATTAGAGTTGTGTGAGCAATGGCAAACCAGTCCACTTACACTCTGGAGGAAAGGATAGTGATGAGCACACGGGCTCATGAAAGGTCACATACTGGCAAAACGATGCATAATATCCAGAATGATTTCAACTCAAGATTCAATAAGGCTACACCACCAAACAAAACGGCATTACGCTGGAAGAAAAAGCTGTTTGAAACTGGCTCCATCAAGGACAGACCACGGTCAGAAAGACCAACAACGCGAGCAGAACAATATAAAAGTGTAATTGCATCGGTGGCTCGTTCACCGAAAAAATCACTTCGGAAACGATCACAAGAACTTGCAGTCCCCATGTTCACAATGAGAGATCACATGACAAAAGATCTCGGCATGAAACCATATAGCCCGTCATTTGTTAATGAATTAAACGATACAGACATTCTTGATTAGTAACTGTAATTAGTAACTGTATTTACTATAATTAAAGTAATTGTTGCTAGTGACTTGTTTCTTAAATTACATCTACCACATATAAATACAATTAATTACGCAAAAATAAAATTGGTATTACGATATGTACATTTTGTAGGGGTTGACGGGACTATTCGAACACCGTGTAGAAAGCCGTCAAAGCGTATGAGCCGACGGAGTATGAAGATACGTTTTTCATTACAAATCAAATGCTTTTACCAACTATTATTATTACTTGCTACTTTCACTATTTTTGTAATAAATGTAATAATTTTTATGCAATAAATTTAATATATTTTTTTAAATGAATTGAATTAAGGTAAATGCCATTGATTTTGTCTAAAAAGACTCCATGCTTACAAGGGCATATTGACATGAGAGTACTAGTGATGTAGCGGATGTCATTTTTTTCACATCCGCGGATGCGAATGCGGATGAGGATGTTTGATTTCAACATCCGCGGATGCGGATGTCTACATTTTCGTTATTTTTTAGGATATATTCGAGATTTGTTGTGTTTAACGTATATAATAAGTTATTATATGAGAGAGCTGTAGCTATAATGTATATAATTGATTAATTGTACAATAATTGCTGTACTTTTCTCTGAACATATAAAATAATATCAAGCATCTAACTAATATAGAAATCAATTAGTGAATTCGTCTGCAAATAAATTCATTATATTTTGTTGAGTTTCAGCCACAATTAGAAACCATAATTGTGTTACCAGGATGCGGGACGTGAACCCAACTCAAATGCACCCCACCGACCTCTTTCCCCAACCTCCACCCTTATAGAAAGAGATTTAATTAGCTTGATAACTATTTATATTAAGTTTAAAGTTTTATTAGGCATATTTATAAATGAGTAATTAAAATAAAGTAAACTAAGATGTTCATCGTTTAATGTTCAAACTTAATTATAGGAAGGTTATGCTTAAGGAACATTAATTTTTCTGCCTTTTCTGCTGCCAGTCTGTTCTCTTTCATCATATAATAATCCAGCACTGCTAAATAATCTCTCGCGTGGTACGTTCGTTGGAGGACAGGCTAAATGTTTCCTTGCAAGTTTACTCAAGTATGGATAGATATTCTGCGTATTTTTCCACCAACTAATAGGATTGTCACATGCAGCCAGGCGTTTTTCTTGGTGATAGCTCTCTATCATTTTTACTACATCTTTTGACATCGCGTAGGTCTCGTCATTGCTGCTTGACTCAAGAAACTGAGAGACAGATTCTGTGATAGATTTGCTTGTTGAAGGTGTTGGTTCTGTCACTGAAACTTTTATTCTTTTGGTGGGTGGCGAAGCGACAGATTCAAGAGATTGAAGCTCTTCAACTGCTTTGCCAAGTGATGATTTAACTCGTTCTAATGTACAGGGTGATCAAAAAGTAACGCAACCCATGGAGAAACGCACATAATTGATTTTTTCCTTCTGTTGCAGGTGGTGAATATATGAAAAAGATGAAATACACCTTGGATCTTTAAGGGTCTTTAAGAACATGAATCGCCGTATCCACTTGTGTGAAGCACAGAACGGTGCCCACTTCCAGCACTTGCTCTGAAATAAATCGTTTTTCCCATGGGTTGCGTTACTTTTTGATCACCCAGTACTAGGTGAAAATAACTTAGCTTTGTAACGTGGATCTAAGTAGGTTGCAAGAGAGTAACTTCATACAAGAACAGCCTCTCGTCTTGTCGCTTGCATCACTTTTGCGCACAATGAACTAGTTCTATTAATATAGTAGAATTTGATAATTTCCGCTTATTAATGACATTTTATCTCAACGGTCCACATCCGCACGACATCCGCAGTCCAAAGTGCGGATGCGGGTGCGGATGCGAGAAAATGCGCGAATGTTCCGCGGATGCGGATGCGGATGTGACCTACATCACTAAAGAGTACAGTAGCCTACTGTGAATATATTAATGTCATAACTCATAACAAATATCTAAAAATTTTAAAACTCCGTCACGTGTGTTCTTTTCTGAATAAATTTCTTAATTGAATCTGAGAAATTTATTTTATTTTCATATACTTTTCTTTGCGTGCGCGCCAATAGCTAAAATTTCTGTACTTACAAAATTGCATTAATTTGATGTAAATAATATTACAAATATCCAAAATATAAAATACATGAATTAAAAATAGGACGAATTAAAAGATACAAAATACACTCGAACCCCGTTAATTCGACACTTTCGGAGCTCTACCCTTGTCTAATCTGGAAGGTACGAATTAACCGGACAGTACGAAATTAGTTGGATATTTCGAACTTTTGTACGAAGTATCGAAGTATTTGTTTCCAAAATTTGTAGGTATTTTAACATTTTATACGAATGTGTCGTGTATTTCTTAAATCTACTGTCCAGTAACTAAACTGTACTGTATAAATTAATTGCAAAGTTTTTAAACTATTTCTTCGTAATATTAATAGTAATATTGTACAGTTTTATTACTGTAATACTGTACAGTATTAATGTTCCGTTTAGTTAATGGTTTTTCGTACAACTATCGGATTATTCGTACATTGGTACCAAAAAGTTCAAAATTCCTCCGATATTTCGAAGGGTTGAAGAAATGTACGAATTAACCCGAAGTACGAAATAACGAAGTGCGAATTAACGGGGTTCGAGTCTATATGAAACATAAGATAAATTTAAATCGTAACGAGGTAAAATGTTTAAACCGTACAAAAAAGTCACCTTCGACTTTCGTAAAAATTTGACAATAACTTCTACGTCAATAATGCTTTTATTAATTGTAAAACTTAATCGTATAATATAATCAGTCAGAAGAACCGGAAGTTGTCACCCAGCTCAGGCCAACTAACGCAACCTATTGCTCTAACTCCCGTATTATTTATTACCAGCATCATCGGGATTCGAATCCCCGACCTGAGTATCTTCATTTCGCTTAAAGGGAAACAATGTTGTTGACCACTGAGCTTTGGAAGCTGACTATTTTAATGGTATGATCTGTGAAATTTATATACTTTAATCGTGACCACCAAACCAACTACCGTCCCAAAATCTGTTTTTAAAATTAATGACGTAATCTTGGACAAAATACAAAATCTAAAATGTTAAATAAATATTTAATACTCTTCACTAGGAAAAATTTACGACGAAAATGACGACATAAAACGTAACGGATAGTTCCTCTTAACCCCCTCGGGAGGCTCACAAAAAATTTAAATTTGAAACATTCCATTAATTTTTTAAAAATCCTTTTTGAAATTTTTTTTTAGATCTTTATTTTACTTTTACAATAGAAAGTAAAACTCCGACGCGGTGGTCACTAGAATGAATCATTTATCTGAAGGAGTTCACCTCGAACGCACGTTCTTTGTACTTTTACTCTTTAAAATTTTAAACATAATTGTACATAGGATGAATGTATTAACAATTTCGTGCATTTCGTCTAGTAAAATGTAACTGAAAATACTATGAATATATTAGTGTGGGATTCAAACCGGTGTACGCACCTGAACCCCAAAATCAGCGAATTTTTGCACCCTTTTTTAATTGTTTTTTGTCGATAAAATAAACTTTTACACACACACACACACAAACACAGACGCGCACACAGACGTGCACACACACACAATATATATAATATATATATATATATATATATATATATGTGTGTGTGTGTGTGTGTGTGTATTTAATTTCTCCCCCTTTTGCCTTTATAACAGCTTGGCCTTTATTAGTAATGGTGTCAGTGTACTTCTTTACCAATGATGGTAGAATATTTAGCCAAATATTTTGCAGTGTTTCTACAGTTCTACATTCCTACAGTTCTACATTTTGAAGTTCTTTAATGCTAGATGGCTTAAGTTTATCCTTCTTAGCATCCACATCGTTCCATATATCCTCAACTGGATTTATGTCGGAGATTCGTGATAACGATTCCATAATTTTTAATTCTCCAGCGTCCTCCTTCCTCTTCAAATATGTTTTTATCATCCTTGTCGTGTGTTACCTTGTTGAAGATGAACCCTTGTTCAATTAAACGCTTTCTATCTGGCACAGCATGCAGTTGAAGAATTCGCTTGTACTTCTCTTTAGTTAGAGTACCATCGTTTTTCAAAAGAGAGCCAACTCCAGATGAATTTTTGGATTCCCACACATTGATAGATCCCTCACCATGCTTTACTTTTGTTTGTAAAGCGTATATTGTTATAACTCTCACCCTGTCGCCGTCGCCGACCCAAAGATTTCAAATTTTGACTTCCGTCTACAAAACCTTCGCCCAATTAGGCGAGGTCTAGTGGGCATGATCTCGTGCATATTTTACCTTCTTAGACTTGTTTCCTGGTGTCAGGTACAGTTTTTGGCAGCACCTCTTTCGTGCAACCCTGCCTCCAGCAACTGATGTCGTATTGTTACGGCCGAAACGTTTGTGGTCTGTGAAGAGTTAATGTCCTGCTGAAAACTACGACTGGATTGTTTTCTCTCTCTTAGGCATGTGAACTTCAAGTACCGAACTTGAAATTTTGTCGCTTTTCTTGGCCTTCCTTTTCGTTGTATGTCTTCAGTTGACTCTGTTTCAAGATGGTGTTTGGTAGAGTCCCACACCCCTTTAAAGAAATGTCCAGTTTTTAGCAGTTTCTCTATTCTTGTGACGTTTCCAAACTTTTTAACAGTATATATATATATATATATATTATATATATATATATATATATACATTCAACTGCAAAGAACACGCAGTATAAATAACGTAAAGAACGACGCTTGTATAGGAGATATTCCGCGCAAGACGGAATCGGAAGATCCCGGGTTCGTTTCCCAGGTGGTACTTCATTTTTTCATTTGTTGTTTTCTCTTTCTCGTCTTGCGCGGAATATCTCCTATACAAGCGTCGTTCTTTACGTTATTTATACTGCGTGTTCTTTGCAGTTGAATGTATATAATGTTACGGCATGCGGGAGGTGCCCCCTTGGGGCATTGGTTTCTGCGAGTATGTAGAGGAATTACGGCATTTGGAAGAGTGAAGACCATGGTGTAGTGGTATCGCGTCTGACCGGCAATCGGAAGATCCCGGGTTCGTTTCCCAGGTGGTACTTCATTTTTTCATTTGTTGTTTTCTCTTTCTCGTCTTGCGCGGAATATCTCCTATACAAGCGTCGTTCTTTACGTTATTTATACTGCGTGTTCTTTGCAGTTGAATGTATATAATGTTACGGCATGCGGGAGGTGCCCCCTTGGGGCATTGGTTTCTGCGAGTATGTAGAGGAATTACGGCATTTGGAAGAGTGAAGACCATGGTGTAGTGGTATCGCGTCTGACCGGCAATCGGAAGATCCCGGGTTCGTTTCCCAGGTGGTACTTCATTTTTTCATTTGTTGTTTTCTCTTTCTCGTCTTGCGCGGAATATCTCCTATACAAGCGTCGTTCTTTACGTATATATATATATATATATTGCAATTAAAAACTTATTGAAAAGAAATAGAATTAGAATTAAAATGGTATACAAAAGTATTTATAAAGTGTTTATGGCTGAAAGCTTTTCTCGAAAATACTCGCTGCGTCCACCGTTCAAGCCTTTGTGGAATTTTAATCTTACTGGTACTGATCGACAAACCTTTTCTGGCAGGCTCCTGCATTGGCGAACATCATCATTGAGTACTGGAAGCATCCATAGTTTCGTCGCATACTATACCCCATAAAAAAAATCAGTCAGTCAAATCCGGAAAACGCGATGGCCAATTAGTAGGCCCACACGACCCATACCACCCGATTCACCGACAAAGAAATTTTTCGTTTGAGAAGTCGGAACGCTGCGAGTGTAATGGGCTGGAGCGCCATCTTGCATGAAGATTTCCTCTAAACTTACTGTAATGTCATGGTATAGAAATGGTTTCTTCATTGAGCTTTTCAAGATGTCTATCTGTAGTGACGGTGTCACGAAAGAAGAACGATACAATGATGCCTCCGAACCAAATTCCAGCCCATACACTGACACCCACAGTATTCATCTTTTGCGTAATCACGATATGGGGATTTTTAACAACACATTACACGCAGTCAGTAATACAGGTGCACATACTCATTCAACTGAACATGATTTCATTGGTCCAAACAGCTCGGTCAAACAAAGAAGGATCATCAATGACCAAATTCAGGAAGAGTTCGACAAATTTACATCGTCAATAGAGGTCTTCATCTCTCAAGGAATGCGGCAAGTAAAGGCAGTAGGGCTTCAATCTCAGATCCTTGATCATGCGTCGAACGCATGCGTCAACCCTTGAGAAGTTCCTCTTGGTGATTTTTCGGAACTTGTTTCTAGCAGATTTAGGTCACCCGTCTGTGTTGCTGGTATAACCACGGAGCAAATAATTATTATATATACGAGGTTTGTTCATAAAGTATCCGGACGTATGTGATTATAGACAGAATATGGTACTTACAGGGCTTAATCTCCCTCAAAGTACGCTCCTTCTGAAGCCACACACTTTGCCCAACGATCCTGCCACTGTTAAAAACATTTTTCGAAAGCACTTTTTGGAATGGTCAAAAGCTGCTCCGTCGAATTTCTTTTAATGGTCTTAACATCATCGAATCGGTGTCCTTTCAGGGTTTGTTTGAGCTTTGGAAACAAAAAGAAAAAAGGCGCATGAAGCCAATTCCGGCGAATATGGAGGCTGCTGTACTTTCGGGGTAGCGTTTTTGGACAAAAATTGCTGGCCAAGTTGCGACGAGTGAGATGGCGCGTTATCGTGATGAAGCATTCAATCTCCGGACTCCCACTTCTGCGGCCGTTTCCTCCGAACTGCTTCACGTAACACCTTCACAGTAAAAAAAAAACAAATGGCATGAAGAAATCGCCGCGGAACAAAACACGTTTAACTTTATCGATTCACCATAGTGTGCAACCTTATCAGTCAACTTGTCTCGACATGCAGAGACATATTTAACACAGTCACAACTCGAAGCGTGACCTTGTTCTAAAAATAAACACCCTGTCCGAATACTTTTTGAACAGACCTCGTGTGTGTGTGTGTGTGTGTGTGTGTGTGTGTGTGTGTGTGTATATATATATATATATATTAATGGTGGACCGGATATCTGCATCATTTTTAACATCCGCATCCGCACTTCTGACTGCGGATGTTATGCGGATATTACCTCTAATAAATTATGCAATTTACACTTAAATTAGCTTATAAAGTAGCTTATAAGGCCCAGTCATGCACATTTCATGTAAAGTATTAATTATTAATGAACAAACAAATATATAAACCTCAAAATATACCTGGTAACACAAAAAATTGAATGAAACTTGTTTCATTGAATTTTCTGTGGCTGAAACTCTTGAGAAAGTTATTATTTTTATCATAATGAAAACATTAATATTAATTTCAATTCTTATGCATTGCCTGCCATAAGAGTAATATCACGAAATTTGAAAAATTATGTCATATATTCATAATTCTATATTATATTGATAGATTAACTAAATATCCGCATCCGCATCCGCGGATATTGAAATTAAAGATCCGCATCCGCAGATGTTGAAAAACTGACATCCGGTCCACCACTAATATATATATATATCGTAACCTACTAGTAGTTCCGTGCGTTGACCTTTCTGTGGTGGCCCACCTCTAGGCTTGGCCTGGTGGAGGAGCGAGTTGCTCTCTTGCGATCTCTATCGCACATAGCCAAGCACGCCCGGCTTATCTGGTACCGTCCTGAGCCAGGCCTCTAGTCTTTCTTTGAAGAATTCTTCGTTGACACCAGTAATGTTCCTGATCTCCTTCAGAAGTTGGTTGAATAGTCTTGGCCCCCTGACAACCAAGCTATTTTCTTTTAGATTTGAGGGTGTACCTTGTCTGGCCTTTAGTTTGGGAACACTACACATGCTACCTTTTCTATTTTCCACTGTTGTTTGAGTGGTTGCTGTGTTCAGTTTGAGGTTAGGTACTAGTTTTTTCCATTATTTTCAATAAATTATGATGATCTCTCTTCTTTCCAGTGAATATAGATTTAATTTACGAAGTCTTTCCCAGTAGCTGAGTTCTTTCCAGCCATCATTCTTGGCTGTGAAATTTCTTTGAATTTCTTCCAGTTTATTAATTTCTTCTCTTTTATACGGGGACGTCAAGACCAAGCAGTATTCAAGTTTTGGTATGATCAGTGTTTTCAACAGGGGAATCATTACTTTCTTGTCCCGCGACTCTTTTTGCTTTGTTTATCGCTATTTGATTTTGTGTCTCAAATTTCGCATCGTCGGCCATTATGACTTTTAATTTATTGCTTTCTTGCTTCTCTGAATTTTCTGTCTGTCTGGGGCATAATATACTGTCTGTTTTAGCGCCTCATTTCTTCCTATCTCAAGAGCTGAAATTTCATGTTGTTGCCTTCTGACCATTTGTATATTCTGTTTGTGTCCCTCTGTAAGGGCCCCCACCTCCTCCTGCATTCCTGATTTCTCTGCTGATATTTGTATCGTCTGCAAAGGATGTTACTATATTGTTGTTAATTACTTCACTGTCTATGTCTGTCAGCATGATAATGAATAGGGTGGAGCCACTACTGTTCCTTGTGGTACTGAGCTGCGTACTTCTGATTCTGATGATGATATGCCTTGGAATTTTACGACCTGTAGACTTTCTCTGAGGAAATTGTAGATACATTTTCCCACTTTGTCTGTTATTCCCATATTTCATTTTATGTACTATTATATCATGATCACAATTGTCGAACGCTTCAGCAAAATCCGTGTATATGATATCGTAGTTATCATTGTTTTCAAGTGTGGTCATGATATTGTTATAGTACTCTATTAGCTGTGATAAGCATGATCTTTCTGATCGGAATCCATGCTGGTTTTCGTTGAATCTTTCCAGTATCCCCAAAAATCATAGATTTTCTTTTTAACTTTTCTTTCAAATATTTTGGAGAGATGGGACGTCAGTGACACTGGTTTATAGTTCTTTGCTCGAGATCTATCCCCTCCTTTATACAGTATATGGGGACAATGTTTGCTCTTTTCCGGATGCTCGGTACTTCCCCTGTGTCCAGAGATCTTCTACATATCCAGTATAGGTGTGTAGCTATTTCATTTTTACAGTTTTAATCAATAAGGTGTTCCATTTTTTCGGACCTGCAGCTGACTGTGATTTCATTTGTCCTGTAGTTCGCGGTATATCTTCTGAAATAAAATCAAAATCTTTTATACACTCTCCTTGTAATTTCTCTGTCACTTTTTGGGGTACTGAAAACTGATTCTTTAGTGGCCTTTCAATGTTTCAGATATTTATTTTAAATTGTCGGTTAGTTCATTATTTCCTTTCCTTAAAGGCCCGATAGTGGCACGCGTTCTTATTTTCCTTTTCTGCCATATGACTCCCACGTACATATATCGTATAACAGAGCTACCTTTACATCTTGCTGTTCTATCAACTCGTAGTAAGTTGTAACCATAAATTCTGTTTTATCTATGCCAATATTCGCAGTTTTCACAGTCTCTTTGGCAAACTTTAAGATGTGTTTCCGTGAGGCATGCGATGTCAGCCCTTGTTTCATCTATAAATCCTTTCAGGTATGAAACTTTGTTTTGCGAGTGGTTCGGTTTTAGCCTTTGAATATTTACCAGAACAATATTTATGTTCTTAGTTTTGCGTTGCTCCTTGTGCATTCCAAATTCATTATCCTTCAGTGTCGCGTGTTTTGTAGCTTTATGGTCCTCCGAGAAAGATCCGGGTTTACCTGTTCTAGTAGCTTCTTGCCAGGAAACGGTTCGGCTCAGAGGTTCTTAACTGTGTCGACTGCATGTGCTGTATGAGGCTTAGCAGCCGCGTTGTGTCTGTGATGTTGAAAAAACTTGATTCGCGATTTGTATGCATAGGTTTCTTTTCGTTTTTCCTATTGTCCGTTGAGTTTGTTGCGAGGTGATGGTAATAGCATCTTTTTTCCTATTTGCAGATCCCACGCCTTGCGTAATTCTTACAAATGGCAAGTTGGTAGAATTTACAGTGACCATTATTATAGATAGTGGGGTGCTCATATATATACACTGTCCTCCTTTATATCTGCAATTGCCTCTTACATAGTATTTGCATACAGTTTCTTCCCCATTTTTACTCGTGGCCTTTTGTGTTTGATGATTGTTTCCCTCAGCTAAGATAGCTGGAGATAACTTCAGTCTATTCTCACGGTTTCTTCTTGCTTTTGCTATTTACGCTAGTGTTCACCGTTTCTCCGTTTGAAATTCTTGTGCTAATTTTTGTACCTCTGTTACATTCATATTCTCTCCTGCTTTGTGTGTTGGTATTCTTTTAATTTCTTCTTCACTTTTCTTCGTCTTCCCTTCTGTTTTTCTCTGTTCGTCATTCACAGTTTCTTCTTCAGTTTTTTGTTAGTCTGTTTCTGCTTCATAAACTGTAAATGAGTTTATTTCAGTCATACATCTTTCGCAAAAATATTTCACTCCATTCACTTGCTTGGTAGTTGTTATGAGAGAGATATATTCGTCTTTCCATTTCAGGCAGTTGAAGTCGAAAAGAAAATGGCAGAAATCACGTCTAATTGCTTTAGAATCATCTGCTGCATTGTTGCAGAAATTGCAGGTTTGGAGAAATTTATTAGCCATTTCCGTGTTACTTATAGAAAGTAAAAATTGGTCAGCGAGATCTGACTCAAAAGGATAGCGTGAAGGGTGGAGGGATTTTGACTCAAATTGACTCCGTTACTCCGGGGGATGTGGGAAGTGGTGCGTTCGATATTCTCATAGATTGGTGCTCGAGAGTGTGGCCGCGGGAAATAGCTGGGAGATAGTCGTAGGAATTGTTTCAACCTACAAATGAGCAGCTAATTTCCTTCGAATAAAACACTCGAGAAACGCTTTATAGAGTAATTCGCTTTGTTTTATTAATTTTTTTATGACATACGCCGTAATTTCACCGCTTCAAAAGAAATATCATTGTGTGCACTAGATATTCACTCAGATACTGGCACTACTTAAAATTTATTAATGGCGGGGTTTTCACTATAATACCACTTTTATTCGGACTTCGATCGAAACACGTGTTACCGTCACACTGGGCAGAAGGGCATATTATATATATATATATACAGTACTGGCCAAATTATTAGGAATTTTTTTAAAATTTCATTTTTTGGTATAAAATGTTAAATTAAACCAATTTTAAACGTTGAAAAGTTATCTATTTCTACACAAGAATACATGGTCATTATTTAGCAATAGTTTAGTACTTAGTTTGACCCACCTTAGCTGCCATAATGGCTGCGACACGCTTCGGCATGCCATGAATCAATTTTTTGCATAATTCTTTAGTCGAACGAAGCGTGTTTGTTCGTCAGTTGTCGTTTGGTTGTCGTGCGATGCGGGTGTGTTTCTCTTTCTTTTACGTGTCATTGTAACTACCGTTTAATTTAAATAGTGTATTTACCCAATTTCAGCAATTATTTGTTACAGTTTTTAAGTGAATTTGAAAATGGGGCGAAAGAATGACTTGAGTCCACGGAAAATTGGGCAAATACAGGTTTTATTAACTTCTTCTACATTTAAACAAAAGGAAATCGCTGCCAAACTCCATGTTTCACCACAGTCAGTACTTCGTATTAAGAAAAAAATTGTATTTGGAGAAAATGTAGGCCCCAAAAGGGTTGGAAGATGCGGCAGAAAAAGGGTAACGACTCCAAGAACTGATAGACAGATTGCAATTTTGTCTCTTAGAAATAGAAGAGCTACTTGCAAAAACATTTCCAGTAGTCTAGCGGCTGATGGCATCAATATTAGTCGTAGAACAGTCAACAGGAGGCTTCTAACTGCCGGCTTCAAAGCCTACCGCCCAAGGAAGAAGCCCAGGCTCACTGAGGCTATGAAGAAGGCACGTTTTGCATGGGCAAAGGAACACATTAACTGGACTAGTGAGGATTGGGAACAGGTAAGAATAATATTTAACATTAAATAGAATGTTAATACAGTAAATACAGTATGCATAGAAGTGTATTTACAGTACGTGATAAAACTGCAGTAAAAATATCTGTAAAGCAGCAAGTCATACTGTACTTCGTTTTAGCTGTACTTCATACGCTATGCACTGACTCTTTCACAGGGCTTTCTTTGATTTCAGGTGGTGTTCTCCGATGAGTCAACGATTGCCGTGCTTGACGATCGTGTTCAAAGTGTAAGAAGGAGGCCTGGAGAAGAATTTTTGCCTGAGTGTCTGATGAAAACGGTGAAATTTCCACAAAAGATCATGGTTTGGGGAGCAATTTCTGTGCATGGAACTAGTCGTTTGAGCATTGTTGAGGGAATATGAACCAAGTCAAGTATATAGAAGTACTAAGAAGACGTCTACTGCCTCAAATAAGGGAATGTTATGGTAATAGACGTTGGATTTTTCAACAAGACTCAGCTCCATGCCACACGGCAAAGTCGGTTAAAAAATGGTGTCATGAAAATAGTGTTCGGTTGCTCCCATGGGCTGGAAATTCTCCAGACATGAACCCAATCGAAAGTTTATGGTGTATTTTAAAGGACGTAATCCATGAAACGCCGATAACAACAAAACACCAACTCATAGAGCGACTTATTCAAGTCTGGTTTCACTCTACACGTATTAAGGAATTATGCAAAAAATTGATTCATGGCATGCCGAAGCGTGTCGCAGCCCTTAAGGCAGCTAAGGGGGGTCAAACTAAGTACTAAACTATTGCTAAATAATGACCATGTATTCTTGTGTAGAAATAAATAACTTTTCAACGTTTAAAATTGGTTTAATTTAACATTTTATACCAAAAAATGAAATTTTTAAAAAATTCCTAATAATTTGGCCAGTACTGTATATATATATATATATATATATAATTATATATATATATATATATATATATGTATATATATATATATATATATATATTAGAATAGAATGCCCATTTCCCAAAACACAACCTAGGGGAAAACTGAGAGGGGGCGGGTGTGTTACTAAAACCTTCCCTGGTTCTCCCTTAATGCGTATATTAAATTTGGTACATATTACCCTAGCCGTTTAGGCGTGTATAAATGAATAGACATCATCATCATCATCCCATATATATAAAGAGAATAATCGGTAGTGAGCAGGCTTTAGTTATGGGTGACTTTAATTGCGCCAACGTGAATTACGATACAATGCAGGGAGACGCGGAAGGTAATCGTTTAGTTAATTTTCTCGAGGATAGCTTTCTTATTCAAAAGGTTGGGGAACCTACGAGGTTGGACAGTATTTTAGATTTAGTAATAACTACGGATGATAGGCTAATTACTGATCTTCAAGTAATAGAACCGTTGAGCAATAGCGATCACAATATGGTAGAGTTTGTCCTCTCAGTAAGTCACTCGAAACCAACTAACTCGACTAAAATTCCTAGCTTCCAGCACGCAGACTTTAGTAAATTTCGAAATAAATTTTCACACGTCAATTGGGAAAACATAATGGGGAACTCCAACGCAAAACTAATGTGGGAATCGTTCGTAAAGGTATTTAGGACTATAAATGAGGAATGTGTACCGTACAAAATTAAGCGTGCGAAAGTAAACAACAAGCCCTTGTGGTTTACTTCTAGAGTAGGAGACATTATAAAGAGTAGAGAGAGGGCTTATAGGCTATACAAGTCCGATAAAGATAATCTGTTGTTACGAAACAACTACATATCTCTAAGGCGTGAAGCTAAAAGTGTAATAAAAAAGTCAAAACGCGAATTTGAAATCTCCATAGCTCGTGACGGTAAAGAAAATCCCAAGCGATTCTTTCAATACGTCAATAATAGAAATCCAGTAAAAAGTGTCTTAGGTCCATTAAAAAATGGAAATGGAGATCTAGTCTCTGAAAACAAGGAAATGGCTACCTTGCTAAACGAATTTTTTACGTCAGTTTTTACTATAGAAGATGTAACGAATATCCCTACGGTCATAGACATAATACCTTTTGATAATGGTAATATTTTGGATAATATTGTGGTTAGTGAAGGGGAAGTAATGCGCTATATTGATAAAATGAAAACGCGTAAATCACCGGGTCCGGATTCCATATATCCCATACAACTAAAAGAATTAAAAGATAGCATTGTTGTGCCGCTAACAAAGATTTTTAACGCGTCTATTTCTGAGGGGTGCGTACCAGATAATTTCAAGTTAGCAAACGTAACACCTATCTTTAAGAAAGGCGATAAAGGTGCGGCGGGAAATTATAGGCCAATCAGTTTAACGTCTGTTGTAGGTAAGCTACTGGAATCAATAATTAGGGATCGTATAGTCGAACACTTAGAAGTGCATAATCTGGTCAGAAATACGCAGCACGGTCTTAGGCGAAACAAATCTTGCTTAACTAATCTTTTAGAATTTTTCCAAAGCGTGGTTAACGTTTACGATAGACATCGGGCGGTTGATGTAGTGTATTTAGATTTTCAAAAAGCGTTTGACACCGTGCCGCACAAAAGACTGATTGAAAAAACTAAGGCTCATGGAATCAGGGTGTAGTAATAAATTGGCTAGAAGAATGGTTGCGAGGCAGGAAACAGAGGGTGGTCGTTGATGGAGCGGAGTCGTGTTGGGCTAATGTAGCGAGTGGCGTTCCTCAGGGTTCTGTATTGGGCCCCTTGCTTTTTCTTATATATATTAACGATTTAGATGTCGGCCTAGTCAGTACAGTTTCAAAGTTTGCGGATGACACGAAGCTGGGTGGTAGGGCGATTAATGACGAAGATAGAGGTAAAATTCAGGAAGATCTGAATAAAATCGTTGATTGGTCAGTCACATGGCAAATGAGATTTAACGTGGATAAGTGCAAAATTATGCATATAGGTTCGCGTAACGGTAATTTTGCGTATAGTATGTCAGGGAAAGATTTAACAAGCGTAGAGCAGGAAAAAGATTTAGGAGTTATAGTCACTGGTGATTTAAAAGTAGCGAAACAAAGTACAGCAGCGGTCAATAAGGCGAACAAAGTGTTAGGTTTTATAGCTCGAAATTTTGAGTACAAATCGCGCGATATTATAGTTCCTCTTTATAAATCATTAGTTAGACCCCATTTGGAGTACGCGGTCCAATTTTGGAATCCGCATATGCGCAAAGATATAGACAAAATCGAAAGAGTTCAAAGACGAGCAACTAAGATGATTCCGTCTCTTAGGTCAAAGTCGTACGAGGATAGGCTTAAAGAGTTAAAATTGACTACACTCGAGACTAGGAGGTTAAGGGGTGATCTAATCCAGGTTTTCAAAATTATGAATGGGTTTGATAACGTAGATAGAGATAGCTTTTTCGAAATATCTCAATATAATAGGACTAGAAATAACGGGTGTAAGTTGACAAGTAGAAGGTTCGAGACAGCAGTTGCGAAAAACTTTTTTACGCATAGAATAGTAAATAGCTGGAATAGTTTGCCGGTAGAAGTAATTAGTAGCACGTCTATAAACATGTTTAAGAATCGATTGGACGCGCATGTTGATAGAAAGGGTATAGTTTAAGGTAGTAAAATTAAGGCTTTGTGGGGATAGATCCCACAGCTCAACACAAGTGTTGTGGGATATAGGGAGGCAGCGTCTTGGGTTAGGGGATACTCTCTGTCCTTACACACCCCATTTAAAGAGATTCCTCTGCCGAGCGGTGCCCCCCATAGTACTGTGAGGTATTGAAAAACTCATGATCTTCACTTGCTCACAAACACCTTTAAACGGGAGACCCATAATGGGTGCACACACATTTCTACATTACTGTACAGTCTTTACAGCCACACCTACACTTTTCCTCGTATGTGTATACACAATACACGATTACGAACACAGTTAGGTAGACCAGCCATGAGTGGATCCTAGGGTCTTTGTTGGTCTGAAACATTATAACATTATAACATTATATAGGGGAGAGGAGGGGCGACAAGCTTGACCTTCGCGAAATGAGAAATCATCGCGCGGAACCTTTGTAAGGTTGTAAGGTGTATATATATATATATATATTATATATATATATATATATATATATATATATATATTATAGGGTGGGCGGAAAGTAGCTCCCTATTTTGGATTGGTAAAAAAATACGTATATTATCCATTTATTTCAGAAGAAATAATATGAAAAGGTAGGCATACATGGTAGGTTTTCTCTAAAATTCAATGTGGGCTCCAACTCTTTCCACCAGCTTCTGGAGCCGCCCAGGAATGGCGTCCACTGACTTTAGCAGGAACTCCGGCGGGATGGAGGACATGACTTCCCGAATTCGGTCCTCCAGTTCTCCAATGTCCTCGGTTTGGTGCGGTAGACTTCTTCCTTTACCCACCCCAAAGAAAGAAGTCGCACGGTTACCGCTGAAAAACGGCAGAATCGGTTCAGTGTAACGGTGTGGTGTGGTATGACCTCAGATCAGGTTGTGGGCCCGTTCCTTCTGCGCAACACCATGAATGCTGAGCGTACCTTGCTATGTTGCGAAACGAGGTCTGGCCGGTTGTCAGCACATGGGAGAACATCGACGATCTGATATTTATGCAAGATGGCGCCCCTCCGCACTTCGCTCTTGTTGTCCGTGAGTGGCTGGATGCCCACTTCCCTGGGCGTTGGATGGGTCGTCGTGGTCCACATCAATGGCCAGCCAGGAGCCCCGACTTGACACCGTGCGACTTCTTTCTTTGGGGGTGGGTAAAGGAAGAAGTCTACCGCACCAAACCGAGGACATTGGAAGAACTGGAGGACCGAATTCGGGAAGTCATGTCCTCCATCCCGCCGGAGTTCCTGCTAAAGTCAGTGGAGCCATTCCTGGGCGGCTCCAGAAGCGGGAAAGAGTTGGAGCCCACATTGAATTTCAGAGAAAACCTACCATGTATGCCTACCTTATCATATTATTTCTTCTGAAATAAATGGATAATATACGTATTTTTTTACCAATCCAAAATAGGGAGCTACTTTCCGCCCACCCTGTACAGTATATAAGCAATATCAGTACAACAAATATACCTAATTTCGAAGAATTTGCACAAACCAATTTAGGAACCAGAATTAAAATTAGAGAGAGGAAATGAGAGCAGAGAAAAATAAAAAATTTCCTAGATTTGAGTATACGAAATGAAAGCGAAAAACTAGTTACATTTTCAGTGTTTATAATGAAACGATAGTTACCAATTTGACGTAATAACATTCCGTTTTGAGGATAGCTTAATTTAAAAATAAATTAACGTATCAAGTGTTTTACTCACAAGTGGTCAGATACGCAAGGATATGCTGAAATATGAAGGATTTATACAAAGCGTTAAATACATAATGAATATTTTGTGCGATACAGGACTCGATAAAGATAAACTGATTCACAAATTAGAAAAATTTAACGTAGGAAATGTCAAAAATATTAAACAAATTTAACTTTATAAAAACTACCGAATTCATTAATAATTTAGATAGATAAGTCAGACATAAATCTTATGTATATGCAGGAAGACGCATGCATAAGTATACAGAGTAGTTATTTATAAGGGTGTCCCAGAAGTCTTGGAGGAGTTTTATTTGGCTATAACTTTTTCTTTTTTGAGTGATTTATTTATTTTTCTTTTTCAATTAAAGTATCCTTGCTGCGATTAATGAAAATGGAATCCTGGACAGTGCAACAAAGAGTGGCTATTGTGGAACTTTATTTGACAAACAACTCTTCCATCGTTGCCGCACAAAGAGCTTTTCGATTAAAATTCAACACACGTTCCGCTCCTTCTGATCGAGCTATTCGACAGTACGTCGCTAAATTTCGTATGGGAAAGGGTCAGGGAGACGAAACACGGACTGGGCGTCCTCGGACAAGCCGAAGTCCAACTCGGGTTGAGATGGTTCGTGAAAGCGTTAAGGAAAATCCGCATCAGTCCGACGACGCAGCCACGAATTAAACATTTCAAGAAGTTCCTTACATCGAATTTTAAGAGAGGATATCAATCTTTACCCGTACAAAATTCAAATTGCTCAAGAAATTAAACCATAAGATCATCAGAGTTGGATAACGTACGCTAATGCGATTTTAGATTTACGCAAATGAAAATTAAGATTTTCACCAGATATTAAATTTGTAACTAAAATCGCAATAAATGTATTTTCAAGTGTTGCAAACCTTTTTCCATTTGAACACCAAACAAAAAAGTTATAACCAAATAAAACCCCTCCAAGACTTCTGGGACACCCTTTATTTATATATATATAATATACACACACACACACACACGTGTATGTATATGTGAGTGAGTATACTATAGAGTATAGAGAGAGAGTATATTAAGAGATATACATACAGTATATAAATTGATACCATACGACAATACAAACGTTTAAGAAATAGGAGTCCTTAGTCGGTATACTATATCAAAAAAATAGTTTCAGACAAAATACATAATTGAGAAAAGCGAAATCAAATCAGGAGACAATTAAAAATATAAAGACAAACAATTATATAGAACTACATACACAAAATGTACATTAAAACGCATTTTCGCGCACATAAAATATGTATACATTAAGATACGGAAATGCGAGCGTGGAAGGATTTAAAAACAAGCGTAGAAGAACGCGAAATGTAGTTGGTTGTTAAAAAATAAAACGATTAAATTTTGGATGAAAAAGACAAATAGCAAAATTACAGCAATCGAAGGAAAATGAAAATCAGTTAAAATCATAATTGGGTGAGATTAAGAAGGATATTCTATCTGGAATTAATAATAAGAAGACTAATAATGAAGGTAATAAGTGATAATAACTATAATAATAATAATAATGGTAGTAATATTAATGTTAATAATAGTATAGTGGTGAAAAAAGTCAATGATACTTGCACTATTAAGGATGGGAAAACTATAAAGAGGTACACTGGAGAAAAGTATAGAAATTGGAACTGCAGAATAAAGAAATGAAAGCTAAGATACGAAAAGTTTTTAAATTTTTATTTGGGTTTGTTTGTTTATTTGTTTGTTTTTTAGACGGGGCGGCCTTATTCCATCTTAAGGAGTAATCTTCTTTAAATTTTATTCTTTTTGAGTTTACAAATACAGTTTATTTCCGTATTGAATTTTCAGATATATAAAACTTCTTAAGTAGATACAGGTTTATACAAACGGTTTGCGATTGCAAGAGCTTGTGGTTTTCGGTCCAGTTTCTGTAGAGCAATCCTGAGGTAGTACGAGTGTAACTGATTGATACGGGTAAATTTGTGCTGTCTTGGTGAGGAAACACGAACTTGCGGTACAGCTTGGTCCTGAAGAATCATGCACCAGGACTGATAATAACTGGAGGTGTCTGCAATACAAACTAACAGACTGGGCTAACATGGAGTATTGTTGCTTTCAGTGGTGCTGAACCACATACAGAAGCCTCATCAGTACACTGACCCCCTATCAGAGTTGGAAACGGGTCAGCGGTCACGGGTCCGCGGATCACTTGGGAGTGAATTCAAGATGAGTCGAGGTGGGTCGCGGGTCATGCGGGTCAAGGCGGGTCAATGTTGTGATCAGGTGGAGTACAAATTTCCAGTCGAATTTAAAAAAATTCATGATTTGCTTGTCAACAGCTTGTAATTATAGTTACATATCAGTTTGTCATAGCTTACCATCTTAGCTTTACACTAAAAGCTAAGATGCAGTTATGCAGTAGAGGTTACACTATAAAACCAATAACTGGCAACACTGGCAGTGACAGTGAATGGCAACATCAATGTGTACCAGACGAGCAGTGTTCACACTGTTCAATTAGCATAATCGATTGTGTTCCTGTGTTATCTACATTATGTGAGGTAGCCAGCGTACTCAACTTTACTCAGCTCAGATAAGGTAGGGAAAACTGGGGCTGGAAGTAACAGGGTTGGTTGAAACAAATGCTTTAGTTTCATTTCTTCCCAATATATGGCGCCAGTGTAGCTTGTGCGCATGCGCGAAACCAGTCTATAGTGTCCTTTCGGCTATAAGTATTGTGCCTACCTTTTCAAAGGATTTATTCGAATAATACTGTTTTCCACCCATGTAAGTAAAATTTTTATAATTTAGGTAAATGTTTTAGAACAAATAAGTGTTATTGAATTGACGAGTGTTATTTTCTAAGCTGAAAGCTTTATTTTTAGAGCGTGCTTGTGTGTGACAATCAACTTACCATGATTGAAATTAGGCGCCATATTTGGGGTTGGTTGAAACAAAGGTGCTGGGGTTGAATGTAACACTGTTAACAACCAACCCCGAATTTAACAATGTGTTAGAATCGGTTTTCAATCATAAATATGGGCCTACCCTTCTGGCTGGATGACAAAACCAGATTTTTTAACCTACGTGCATCATTTCGTTAAAAATGCAAGATCCTCGAAAGAAAAACCTATCCTTCTGCTTTTGGATAACCACGACTCGCATTTAGGTCTAGAAATGATAACATTTGCCAAAGAAAATGGAGTAGTCATATTGTCTTTTCCCCCTCATTGCTCACACAAACTGCAACCCCTCGATAGAACTGTCTATGGTCCTCTCAAAAAAGCAGTCGCTACTGGACAAGACGCTTGGATGAGAAACAATCCTGCAAAGACAATGACCATATATGACCTCCCAGCAATTTTGAAAGAGGCCTGGCCACGTGCTGCTTCATCCCATAACGTAAGAAAAGGATTTGAAATAACTGGAATCTATCCATACAATGAAAATATTTTTACAGAAACAGATTTTTCCTCATCGTTTGTGACAGATCGTCCCAATCCATCTAACAAGAGAGGCCTACAATCAAGACCACTCGTAATGAGAGAAATAGAAAGTATGAATCCATCTTTGCCATCTACAAGTGCGAACATATGTCATGCTCTACATTCTACGGTCTGCTTGATCAGTTACCTATAAATGACTCATTCTCCCTAGAAGCAGTCCGTCCATTTCCGAAGGCTGAAGCAAGAAAATCCGCACCAAACAGAGGAAGGAAGAAGCGAAAATCTGCCATACTAACTGATACACCCGAAAAGATGGCTCTAGAAGAAGAAAAAAAGAAGTCTGAACTGTCGACTCAGTGCAAAAAGAAATGTATCACAAAAACAGCTATTCATGGCCAGTCTATTGGGAAAAACTTAAGAAAAAACAACACGTAAATAAAAAACTGGAATTCATGAAAGATGATAGTGATGATGAATGTTATTGTCTTGTTTGCGTCGAATCCTACTCCAAAAGTAAACCAGGAGAAATATGGACTCAGTGTAGGATGTGTCAAAACTGGTCTCATCTAGCGTGTACCGGTGGTAATAAGTATTATTTATGCCAAAACTGTGATTCAGATGACAATGATGAGTTAGAAATAATCGTTTCCAATTTTTAAAGTTCCAAAAGTAGTTGAAGTATATATGTTATTACCAACCCCACACTATGTTACAACCATCCCCAGAAAGGGTTGGTTGCAACAATTTTTCTTTTATTGGAAATACATTTATACTCATGAAGTAATGTTTTCTTTCTTTATTTTTCACTGTTAAAGAGAAAGTATAAAATTTGCTACATAAATATTCTTTCAAAATTGATTTTTATTTCACATTTTTGCAGTTATAAGAAAGAATAGTAATATTGTTACAACCATCCCCAGTCTCCCCTACCTATCGACTGATACTGAGAACAGCCAGCCAAGAGCACGGAGAACAAGCAAATTTGTACCGGTAAGCTGAAAATTCAAAAGACAAGGTCCCTGCTCAGAAATATTCAAACTCATAGCCAAGGAAGACGACACCATTCTACTGTAGAGGGATTGGCAGCATGTAAGAACTGCCATACTTGCTTACAGTATAAAAAGAACCGCGCTGATGGAAAATGGGAAAATATAGGGACTAAAATTCTAAAAGCTCATCCAAAAACCTGTACATCAAGAAATTGCACAATGAACCAAACGTGTTCGTGAAGAAAATGCCAGGGTTTAAAATTCCGGAGGCAGATCGACAACCAGATAAAACGTGCGGAAGCGAGATTTTTTCGTTCAAACAGGATCGTCGTTCAACTCCGTTGATAATGATGGATTCCGTAATTTTGCTGCAGAGATGTTTCAAATAGAGGCCACATTCATGGAAATGTAAACGTAGATGATATATTGTACGGCAGAAAAACGGTACGTAATGAAGTTTTACAAATGGCGCAGGAAGTACGGAACTTTGTCAAGCAAGAAGTCCAGAAATGCATTCCCTATAAGGCAGTCTCATACGTAACTGACATCATAACTAATGTGACAAACAAAAGAAGTTATATGGATTTTACAATGTTTTGGGTAAGTCAGTTTCCTATTACAAATGTAAGCTATTATACTTTTGTAAGATGAAAGAGCTGAAAATTCCTCTCTATGAAAAAAATGAATATTAGCTACTGAAATTGCTTTTCAGGTAGCGGAAAAAGAAAAGTCGAAGAAACTTCAGTATATACAATATAAATGTTTGTATTTTTGGGAGCGCCACCCTGCACAGAACATCTCTGCGGAAAATGATCGTTGTCTCAGTGAAATGAAATGCGAGACTGAGAACATTTCTGTTAATAATTTGGTAAGTTAAATTTAGATCCAGGCATAAAATATTTTTAAGATTATTTTAAAGATAAATTCTTACAAAGCGGACGCACCTTGACGGCAACTTCAGCCATCGCGGAGTAAACGTATCAAAACTTCTAATGTTGAAAACTTCTAACGTTCATAATTTCTAAAAATCGTCCATAACTTCTACAAATGTTTGTTAGTGACGGTTCAAAACTTTTAAAGCTAGAAAATATAAATTAATTTTAAAGTGCTTTTTTCAGACTGTTTCAAATATCGTTGCTGCTACAGATACGCGCACGCGCATCAACTGC
The DNA here is from genome assembly GCA_023014485.1 of Bathynomus jamesi. Classification (NCBI taxonomy): domain Eukaryota; kingdom Metazoa; phylum Arthropoda; class Malacostraca; order Isopoda; family Cirolanidae; genus Bathynomus; species Bathynomus jamesi. The sequence goes on from JAJOZX010005925.1 coordinate 105,649, forward strand.
AAAGGACATCGGCTGAATACAGCAATACAGACGGGATGGCAGGCTGCCATGGAGAGATGTGCCGAACTCAAACAGCTAAATGAAGACCGTCGCCAATTAGTGGGATACGACATTCGAATTAGTGGAATTCAGGAGGAATTGTCCTGTACACTGAGGCATGGAGGAGTAACTAGACCGTGGCGGAGTCTTCATGTCATGTTCAGTTCTACAGTACAGGGTGTTTATAAAGTCCCTATCTATTTCAGTGAAAACGTAGCAAAAAGGGTAAAATTCAATAACAATATAATAGAAAGCATATATTTAATGAATACTTAAGCATATGATTCTACATGAGCACCATCAGTATCTCTACAGAGTTCGAATCTGTTAGCAGCATTGCGGAACACATTTTGGAGCATGACAGGAGTTATTTTTTTAACAGCTGTTACGATACGAGCACGTAAATCTTGCAGATCTGTAACCCTCGTTTGATAGATGTTTGATTTGATGAAACCCCCATGCAAAGAAATCCAAGGGCGTTAGGTCAGGAGATCGAGCCGGCCAGGGCCTGTTGCCTCCACATCCGATCCATCGATTTGGAAATCGTTCATTTAGGTACTCCCGAACAATGTTTGCGTAATGACAAGGTACCCCATCTTGTTAAAAGACGACGGTGTTTAAAATGTCATCTGAATGAAGCTGGGCCATTTACGTGCTCGTATCGTAACAGCAGTTACAAAAATAACCCCCGTCATGCTCCAAAATGTGTTCCGCAATGCTGCTAACAGATTCGAACTCTGTAGAGATACTGATGGTGCTCATGTAGAATCAAATGCTTAAGTATTCATTAAATGTATGCCTTCTATTATATTGTTATTGAATTTTACCGTTTTTATTACGTTCTCACTGAAATAGATAGGGACTTTATAAACACCCTGTTTATTGGCAAGCCACGAAAAACCACGAGATGTTTTTGGTCTACGCAAGCGTGAGCACATGATTGCTCGCATTAACATGCATCTGTTGGAATTAGTAACTGATTTTCTACGACCTATGTCCGGTGTATTTGACAAGTTTGAATATGTCAATGTTCCCACTCTCCAGAATGTACTCCCATCATTTTACTTTCTGCGCAATTCATGGGTCTTCAATGAGCGATACTGAAACACTTCGTCTCCTGAAGAGAGAGTTCACGCGCGTTTTAGATTACAAGCTGTGGTCGAGCATCACGGTGATGTACATGATTGCTGTGTATCTGGATCCCCCATTGCAAACATTTGCAATGTGCAAAGTTGAAGATAACTGCATAGGCTTCATTAAACAAGGTGAAAAAGCTATCATCTTTCTGGGCACTACGGTAGTGCGTCGTGCGAAGGAAAGTGAAACTGCGGCTGAGGGTACTGCATCGCAGGAGCCGAGCAAGAAAATCCAGAAGATATCAACTGCAGCTGCTAAACAAAAATCTACTGACATTTTTGCGGCTTTTCGTTCAAACGCAGAACAGCAACAGGCTTTTGAAGTGATGCCAACTGCCGATGCAGCTATCCACGATGAAGTAAAAAAAATTAATCAGATAATATGATACAAATTTCAGACATGTTCATCTAGGTCCTAGGAGATAATCTACTGGATTGGTGTCAATCGAAGAAGGCTTCTCTTCTTGTACTCAATTAGAGTAGCTAGGTCTGTGTTCGTGATGCAAGCGTGCAGCAGCGAGTGGGAGAGTTATTTCAACGCATTCAACGCAAGTAATATCATACGTCCACAGCGCGCACTACTGGCACCGGAAGCAGTAGAATCACTGCATCGCTTTGGAGTATTACAACAATTTCTAAATTACCTTTCGCTGAAATAATCATTACTCTTTTATGAAACAGAAGCTGATGTGCGAGTCAGCTTGTATTTGTGTATCAAAATAAAGATTTTGTATTTTGAAACAGTTTACTTTCTGATGTATTTTGAAAAACGTTTTGTTCAGTGTATTGTTCACGTCACGGGTCAGGTGCTGGACGGGTCACACGGGTCAAGATTAGTGACCCGTTTCCAACTCTGCCTCCTATTTGCCTGGCAATACTGCTACGAGCTGCTCGTACCCTGAAATGCGCGTACGGGCGAAATGATGCTCTATGCGAAAAAAATGTTAAACCTTTCATCCTTCCACTTAGCTATAAACGCGATTAAATAATATATATACAGTTGGCCGGGTCGAAAATGGGAAATTTTTTTATTTCTTTAAAAGTACACTATGTGAGAAGTTTCATTTTATCATCTTAACAAAATATTAAAATATCAAGCATGTACTACCCCCTGCTACCCCTAGCACATACCCCCCTTTTTTACCCTCATATTTGCATATATTTAAATGGGAAAAAATGTTATTTCTTAAAAAGGACACTATGTGAGGTTTTTTTTATCACTAACAAAATATTAAAAACTCAAGCATGTTTTACCCTACTACCCCTATCATATGCCCCTCCTCCCTTTTTTACCTTCATATTTCTCTATGTTTAATGTTGTTATATGTTACATGATAAGTTGTTTGTTTAATGCTTGATATTTTTATGTTTCAGATAAATATAAATAATTTTTCAGATAAATAGAAATAATTTGCATTTGCTCTAATTCTAATTTGAATTATCATAAATTACATATAATTTTATTTTACTTCTGAATAGAAACTATGACTACTAGAAGCAAGTCCTCAAACGCAGCCTTTGGATATCCTACGGAATTCCCAACAGCCATGACTCCTTCAACGGCAGACGTTGTGAGACGCTACCTTTTTGTGCGCCGTCGTGAAGAAGCTAAATCAAATGGATCAGCAACTGCTAATGATTGTTAGAGGGTTGTAAAAGATATTGAAGACATTTGGATGAAATTTTCTTTTCCTACGATTAAAACCAAAGGTATCTATCTATTTTAAAGTCAGTCGACTAATATAAGAAGCCTCAAAATTGAACAAGGTGCCGTTACATCGAAGAAATGAAAGTTTTGCCTTAAAAGTAGCTCAGTATGATGAAATGTTTGATATATCTTCTTGTGAATGCTATGATAAGGGAATTGATAGGAAATCTTGCAGGTGTAAGGATAAAATACCAATGGCAGAATGGGAGTCTTTTGTGGGTCAAAAACAAAGAAAAAATCAGTTAGGACCAATTGATCGCATAGCTACTGTAGTTCAACAAAGAAGAGATCTTTAGCAAGAGCCCAAGAAGCACAAAACCGTCAACTAAAAGCACAAGAAGAAATGACTGAAGCCGCCAATGTTTTACCATCGGAATTTATAGAAAATACCGAAGACATGGATGTAGATTCAGAGAGTCAGGATGTAGATTATGAGGCCGATTTAGAATTGACTGAGAATATTCAGAACAGGCACTCCTATAAAAACCTAGCATTAACAGCAGATCGTTATCGTGTAAGTAGTAGAGCTGCAGCTGCAATAGTCAATGCAGCTTTAAAAGATATGGGGATTCTTAACCACACCAACATGCTTGACAGAAAGAAATTAGAAAGAGAAAGAAATCGCATGGGTGAAACAAATACTTTTAGGTCTAAATCCGAAAATCTGAAGATGGAGTGCCTTGGATTAACTAAAAGTGGAAAGATAAAAGAAGAACACTATGTTATTGTGAAAGAACCTGGAAGCATCTATATAGACCATGTCACACCAGATAATGGAACTGCTCGCTGCATAGCAGAAGAGTTGATAACTATTATTACAGACTCGAACAGCACCGATACTATTAAAGCTTTACTGTGTGATAGTACTCCTGTAAATACAGGAAAAATTGATGGAGCGATAAAACTGGTTGAAATTCATCTTAACAGCCCAGTGCAGTGGTTGGTATGCCTCTTGCATTTGAATGAGCTGCCTTTTATGCACGTCTACAAAGCTATTGATAGTAAAACAACAGGTCCAAATACTTTTGTGGGTTCAGTTGGGAGTAAACTGAAAACAGATTTAACAAAATTGGAGGTAGTCAAATATTCTCGCGTAAAGGGAAACATTAAAGAAATTCCAGCAAATGTTGTGAAGGAGCTAAGCAGTGATCAAAGATATCTCTATGATATGTGTCTGGCAGTGCAAACTGGAGACACTTCTCAAGATCTGTCCACGTCCACTCGATCCACAGGTACCCTTCACCATGCTCGCTGGCTAACTCTAGCCAACAGGATCCTTCGATTATATATCAACGCCAAATCCCGATAAAAACCCTCAAGATATAGTCAAGATTATTATGCAGTTCTATGCTCCAAGGTGGTTTTGGATAAAATCTCATCCTAATGCAACTGATGGCGCATATAACTTTTGGCATTTAATGTGCCTGCTTCGAAATTTAGATGAGCAACATAGCTCAATCATAGAACCAGTATTAAAGAATAACGCCTACTTTGCCCATCCAGAAAATATATTCATATCAATGGTAACTGACAAGAGACTAGAAATTACGGAGCAAGCTATTCAGAAAATCATCCTTTCAAGAACAGGATTTTCAGGTACCAGAAACTTTGAGTTGCCTCGAACCCTCAATTTCCAATCTACTGACTACACCGAGATGATCGATTGGCAAAAAGAAATCATTACTCCTCCACCGCTGCTAAACAATTTTAGCGACGATGAGCTACTACAGGCTCGATGTAAGCCACTGGAGATAGCTTCTTTTCCGTGCCACAGTCAAAGTGTGGAAAGGGGAGTGAACCGAGTAACAAAGGCATGTCAGGAAAGAATAGGATATGACAACCGTCAAAAGTTTATCTTAAACTCATTAGAATCAAGGCGAAAACTGCTAAAGTTTGAATGGAAGGCCCAATGGAATGAGTAAGAAACATATGAAATAAAGTTTCCTAATCATATTGAAAATTTCTTCCCTTTTGATGTGATAAGGAACAATGAAAAAGTTAATTGAATTTTAGCACATTTATTATGCCTCTAATTTTTTCTTCTGAATATATGGTTGTACTTAATTAATTTTCCTAATACTGTACGTTATTAAATAAAATATTATACGTTAATAAAGATTTATGTCATCAAAAAAACCTGAATGTAGAGTAAGTCTCGTATAAATAGAATATTCTTCAATATAGGTCAAAAAGTGAAAAATTGTGCCAGTGGTAGGAGGCTTTAAACAACGAAAATAATTTATGAGGGGGCACATTATTACTTATTTCAAATGGTCTGTCAAATATTTTTCGAAAATCTATCCTTTTAAAATCCGAGGTGGCAGTTTCAGCTTCGAAGCCAGGAGCGAGAGTGGAGTAGGTCAGTTTTCTTAGCTGTGCTCCGGAGTCAGAGCGGAGCTTGAACCAAAGTCACCAGAATACTCCGGAGCAGACGTACCGGACATTGAACAGCGAACCTGGTTAATTCCAGGCATCTTTTCTCTCCTTCTCCGCTCCCGTTTCATTTCCTCTGTTTCATTTCCGTTCCCTCCTCCTCCTACTTTCTCGTTTATCTCCTTCCCTTTCTCTCCGTTCTTTGGGAACCATTCCCCTCCGCTCTTGCCGGCTTCCAAATTTTATACAAAAAAACGCTTCTACATTATGTATAGAAGAAGTTCCTGACACTCATAACTTTTTAAAAGTCTTAAAGCCTCGCTATACTCTACCTAAATAAGCCTAAACTTCTAAAACTGTGACAGTGGTATAATGTTGCCACGAAAGAGACAGGTTTTATAAAATTGTTTTTCTTTAGAGGTAGGACCTTATGCTTCATATCCATCGTAAATTAAATTTTTTCCATGCTCTATTAGAATGTAAATAAAGTTAGTTTAATCACAGTTTAATATGTTGTGGTTAAATAGGGAAAGTATGTAGCAGTACAGTACAGTATTTGAACAAAAACTTTCAAATTACCTGTTAATATAATCAAGCCTTAAATTCGTCAGTTTTTTGGAAACAAAAGTAATTTGATCTCTCTCTCTCTCTTATATATATATATTAAACCTGTTAACGCGTACTCAGGTGACACTGGTGACAGGTCTAAATGGAAAAATGAGTCAGTTTGAGCCACAGATCAGTGGTTCCTAATCTTTTTTTTTTTTAGGCCAACGCCCTCTTATGTCTATTAATATTTGCTGGTGACCCCTCATATAGATAATGATATAAGAGGATAATTGATAAGTGATTTATTAATACAAGGTAACAATTTTACAGTTTCTTAGCGCCCCCCCTAAGATTCTCAAACGCCCACTGGGGGTGCGGTGGCGCCCACGTTAGAAACCACTGCTCTAAATCGTTGTAATTGGAATAAACTATTAGTTTCTTTCAATTTGTATTCAAGGTTACTAGCGGAGCGACCTTATCCGCTCCATCTTTTGCAAACAAATACACTCAGTAAACACCTCATATGTACCATGTGACATAAATGATTTTGACGAAATGAAGAGAGAGCGAAAGTTCATTATTCAAAAATCATTTTATTACTCTGGTAAAATAAATAGTTATCTTCGAACATTCTAATTTTACTCGCAAACACTGCAAGTAAAATCCTGAAATATCTTTAAATAAAACAATTTGGAGCAAGTGTAGTTTACGTCCCACTGACGCAAAAGGGGACACAAACTACACTAGGTCAAAGTTGGGGAACGTAAACTACACTAGGATAATGTAGGGGAACGTAAACTACACTAGGATAATGTAGGGGAACGTAAACTACACTAGGATAATGTAGGGGAACGTAAACTACACTAGGATAATGTAGGGGAACGTAAACTACACTAGGATAATGTAGGGGAACGTAAACTACACTAGGATAATGTAGGGGAACGTAAACTACACTAGAATAATGTAGGGGAACGTAAACTACACTAGGATAATGTAGGGGAACGTAAACTGCACTAGGATAATGTAGGGGAACGTGAACTACACTAGAATAATGTAGGGGAACGTAAACTACACTAGGATAATGTAGGGGAACGTAAACTACACTAGGATAATGTAGGGGAACGTAAACTACACTAGGATAATGTAGGGGAACGTAAACTACACTAGGCACCACATGGGGACGTAAACTACACTAGGCACCACAGGGGGACGTGAACTACACTTGCTCCCTAAATTTTAATGGAATAATGTACTGAAGAAATTTCTAGTTCAATTATTTTATTTATATAATGATAAATTCAGTTTGGAATAAACGTTATGATGTCGCTGCAAATAAAATTCTTTTTTGTATTTAAACTTTCAAAAAGAAAAATTTGGTAAACTTTTTCAGTTTCGAGTTAAGAATTTTAAAACTGTTTTAAACTGTTGAACAAAAACTTTTTAAACCTCAATAAAGGTTAAAATAAATAAAAAAATTAATATACAGTATATACGTATATACTGGCAAAAAGTTTGGAAACACCTGTACAATTTATGTAATTTCTCCTTATTAACCAATAGTTATTTTAGTAGACTAATGTCTGTTCCTATAAATAGACTTTTGTTCCATACTCTATAGGAACAGATATTAGTCTACTAAAATAACTATATTGGTTAATAAGGAGAAATTACATAAATTGTACAGGTGTTTCCAAACTTTTTACCAGTACTGTATACGTGGAATCCGAGTCACGAGCCGTGGTGTGTGGCCAGAAAATACAAAGTCCTCACCAGGACTCAATCTCACGATCTCCCGATCAGCAGCCCAGCGTCTTCATCACTAGGTTACTCAGAGTACCCATTTATCTACCAACCAATTTTATTGTATGGAAGGATGAATAACTAGGTTTGCTGCGCGCCGACTGCCCTCACCGGGAATCGGACCCGGGACCGGTGGATTCGTAGTTAGCAATGCTAACCACCAAAGCGCATTATATATATATATATATAAATATATATATATATATATATATATATATGAGGCGTTCGGAACGAAAGAGGCGAAGCCGCCATGGGTGCGAAAACGCGTTTTCTATACCAATAAACTCTCCTTGTCATGAGCTATCCAGTAAATATACACACATATGGCGGCTTCGTCTTTTAGCCTCAGAAATTGGCTTTATTTATAAGGTATGACCGCATGTGGCACCTGGGAAAACCATGCAAATCGTCGGAACCAAAGAGGCGAAGCAGTCATGCCCGTACGCTGATTGGCTCAGACAGTCACATGACTGTCTGAGCCAATCAGCGCACTCACGCAGCATTCCGCCAGCCTCCCGCTGGAGTATAGAGGAGTTTTCCAAACTTTTTACCAGTACTGTACATTCATTTGTGAGATTTTAACATTCCATTGTAACATGGAAGAAAACTTATGAAGTTATATAACCAGCACCACACAGAAATCTTATCCAAGTGTGGGTAAAGGAGTTCACTACAGAGGGAAGTGTCAAGAAAGGGAAAGCCTCCGGTAAACCAAGAAATCCTCCGGAAAGAGTCAATGCTGTTCGCGAAGCATTCCTGAGAAGCACTAAGAAATCAATAAGTAGAACAGCAGCTGAGTTAAACATTCCATACCCTTCTGTGCATAAAATCATACACAAAGTTTTAAAAGTCAGGTCCTACAAGATACAAGTTGTTCGCCATCTGCAGGAAGATGATTACGTTACAAGAAGTAATACCTATCAAGACCTTATCAAAAGGATTGAGACTGATGCTCGCTTCCTTTCAAATCTCAGTTTTAGCGATGAGGCAACTTTTCATACTTCTGGTAGAACAAACGATCGTAACGGCAGGGTCTGAGGAAACAAAATCCACACAAAACATACGAACATGAAAGAGATTCGCCAAAAGTGAACGTTTGGTGTTTTGTCACGCGATCACATTTACGAGCCTTTACTCTCGAAGACAGAACCCTTAATGGAGAAACTTATCTCAGAATGTTAGAGAGAGTTCTTTGTTCCTCTTCTACTAAAAAATTCCAGTTCTATTCTAATGTGGGTTTTGAGCTCATTTTGCTCGTACTGTGCGTATGTTTCTAGAAAAAATATTTCCAAGACGGTGGATGGGCCGAAAAGGACCTAAAAGATGACTAGCTCGTTCTCCGGACCTATCTCCATGTTTTAGATCTTTGGGGATATCACAACAAACCCAGGGATATTAATGACCTAATAAAAACGCGTCTTAGAAATGCCATAACATTTCATGCAAGTGTTTTGGACAACGTTTTCACTAAATTAGAATGTAGATTTCGTTTACTTCTTAAAATTGATGGAAACCATGCGGAGCTTTACTAAATATCAGCTATAAAACTTGAAATATTACTGGATCAAATGCCTCTTAAAATTTTCAAATGTATCATCTTCTTCTTCGCTGTTGCAGATCCTTCTTCTCCATTCACTTCTGTCTTGAGCCACCTCCCTCTTCCTCCAGTCCCTTTACACTAGTATCTTTCTTCAGTCTATCCCGCCACCTCATCTGAGGTCTACCTCTTCTCCTCGTGCCTAGAATTTCCATCTTCAGCATCCGTCGTCCCACATACTCCTCCTCCCTCCTCTGGACAAGCCCATACCACCTCAGTTTCCTTTCCTGTGCCTTCTTGGAGATTTCCGTTACTTTTGTTGTTCCTATTATTAAATCATTCCTCACTCTATTCCCCCTAGTCACTCCACACATCCATCGGAGCATCTTCATTTCTGCCACTTCCATTTTCTTTTCCAGGCTTCTTTTCATCGGCCATGTTTCTGCCCCATATAGTAGCAGTAGTGCTGGTCTTACTACTGTCTTGAACAGTTTTCCCTTCATCCTCACATTCACCTTATTACACAATACTCCCGATACCTCTCCAATTTTTCCAGCCAGCTTGAATTCTGTTGTTTATTTCTCCTTCCAAGTCTCCCTTCTACTCTATGATTGATCCAGGATACTTGAAACTTTTAACTTTCTTTATAATAAGTTCCTGGATCATGACGCTTCCTATTTGTTCGTCTCCAGGCGCACATTTCATATACTCGGTCTTTTCTCCGCTTATTTTTAGTCCTCTAGTTTCCAGAGCTACTCTCCACCTCTCTAATTTCTCTCGCACTCCCTCTCTTGTTTCTGAGCACAACACGATGTTATCAGCAAACATCATGGTCCATGGAGCCTCCTCTATCACGTCTTTGCTGATCACATCCATCACACTATAAAAAATCAGGGTGTATTACGGAAAAAGAAAGTAAATTTTTATTGACTCCATAAATTAGAAAATTTTGATGATAATAATATTTTGATTTTGATTTTCAAATCAGAAAACGTAAAGCGTATCCGAGAGAAACAAAAACAATATTTGAAGGATTAAATATGAACTCAAAGGAAGCAGATTCGGCAACAAGTATATATATATATATAATATATATATATAGATATATATATATATATACTCGTATAAAAGCAGAGTTAAAGGAAATAGATTGAGAATTGCTGCTTTACGAACAAAATAAACAAAAAAAAATTTTTTTTAGTAGAAAACGAAGCAAACTCGAGAGAAAAATAAAAAATTTAAACAACTGAACCTCCCAAAGGTAAAAAAAATATCCACCGACGCAAAACGGATGAAAAGAGATTCAAGCTAGAAAAAAATATATATACGAAATAGAAATTAATCTAATATAATTATTCACTTTCAAGACAAACGAGGAGGAAAACGAGGCAGCAGAAAACAAGAAATAGCCTAAAATATTTACTTAAAACTAACATTTCGTTCGGGATTATTATTGGAGCAGTAAAGTGATTACACGAAGAATAATGCAGTTAAAATACATAAACACATACAGTCACACACATACACAAACTGGTATATATATATATATATATATATATACACATTTTAACTGCAAACAACACACAGTATAATTAATGTAAAGAACGACGTTTGTGTAGAAGAACGTTTCGCACAAGATGAGGAGGGAGAACGAACAAATGAAAAATGAGGTAACCACCGGGAATCGAACCCGGGATCTTCCGATTGCCGGTCAGATATGCTATCCACTCGTATGTAGGAGAATTACGACTTGTGATTAATCGAGGTCCATGGTGTAGTGGATAGCATATCTGACCGGCAATCGGAAGATCTCGGGTTCGATTCCCGGGTGGTTACCTCATTTTTCATTGTTCGTTCTCCCTCCTCATCTTGTGCGGAACGTTTTTCTACACAAGCGTCGTTCTTTACATTAATTATACTGTGTCTCGTTTCCAGTTAAAATGTGTATATATATGTATATATATATGTACGGCATGCGAAGGTGCCCCCTCAGGGCATTGGTTTCTGCTCGTATGTAGGAGAATTATGGCTTCTGATTAATCGAGGCCCATGGTGTAGTGGATAGCATATCTGACCGGCAATCGGAAGATCCCGGGTTCGATTCCGGGTGGTTACCTCATTTTTCATTTGTTCGTTCTCCCTCCTCATCTTGTGCGGAACGTTCTTCTACACAAGCGTCGTTCTTTACAATGTATATATATATATATATATGTGAATAGAAACGACATAAGTATTAAGGAACGTTTCTGCACACGAGGAGGAGAGATAACGAAATAATGAAAAATGAGGCGAACCGCCTGGGAATCGAACCCAGGGCCTTCCAATTGCCGGTCGGACGCTCTACCATTATGCTACGGACCTCACTCAATCACAAATCGAAATTCTCCCAAATAGGGCAGAAACCAATGCCCTCAGAGAGCACCCTCGCAAATCGTGAATATGCGCAAATAACTGCAATGACCGCGCAGTATATAAATGAATAGAAACGACATAAGTATTAAGGAACGTTTCTGCACACGAGGAGGAGAGATAACGAAATAATGAAAAATGAGGCGAACCGCCTGGGAATCGAACCCAGGGCCTTCCAATTGCCGGTCGGAATTTCGATTTGTGATTGAGTGAGGTCCGTAGCATAATGGTAGAGCGTCCGACCGGCAATTGGAAGGCCCTGGGTTCGATTCCCAGGCGGTTCGCCTCATTTTCATTATTTCGTTATCTCTCCTCCTCGTGTGCAGAAACGTTCCTTAATACTTATGTCGTTTCTATTCATTTATATACTGCGCGGTCATTGCAGTTATTTGCGCATATTCACGATTTGCGAGGGTGCTCTCTGAGGGCATTGGTTTCTGCCCTATTTGGGAGAATTTCGATTTGTGATTGAGTGAGGTCCGTAGCATAATGGTAGAGCGTCCGACCGGCAATTGGAAGGCCCTGGGTTCGATTCCCAGGCGGTTCGCCTCATTTTTCATTATTTCGTTATCTTCCTCCTCGTGTGCAGAAACGTTCCTTAATACTTATGTCGTTTCTATTCATTTATATACTGCGCGGTCATTGCAGTTATTTGCGCATATTCACGATTTGCGAGGGTGCTCTCTGAGGGCATTGGTTTCTGCCCTATTTGGGAGAATTTCGATTTGTGATTGAGTGAGGTCCGTAGCATAATGGTAGAGCGTCCGACGGCAATTGGAAGGCCCTGGGTTCGATTCCCAGGCGGTTCGCCTCATTTTTCATTATTTCGTTATCTCTCCTCCTCGTGTGCAGAAACGTTCCTTTAATACTTATGTCGTTTCTATTCATTTATATACTGCGCGGTCATTGCAGTTATTTGCGCATATTCACGATTTGCGAGGGTGCTCTCTGAGGGCATTGGTTTCTGCCCTATTTGGGAGAATTTCGATTTGTGATTGAGTGAGGTCCGTAGCATAATGGTAGAGCGTCCGACCGGCAATTGGAAGGCCCTGGGTTCGATTCCCAGGCGGTTCGCCTCATTTTTCATTATTTCGTTATCTCTCCTCCTCGTGTGCAGAAACGTTCCTTAATACTTATGTCGTTTCTATTCATTTATATACTGCGCGGTCATTGCAGTTTTTGCATATATATATGTGTGTGTGTGTGTGTGTGTGTGTATATAGGGTGTATACAAAGTCCTTTCCCGATTTTAAACTTTAATTATATGAAATCCAAAGAAGACAATGATGCTTTGTTTGCATGTTGTTGCATAAGTTTTTCCTCTTATTGCAGATCCTGTTGTGCCTGATTGGCAGCCATTAGTGATTGACCGAAACAAAATGGCAACTCTCCAGGAGAAAGCAAAATGTTGTTTGGTCAAAGTCCGTGATTACTGTGATTAGGCCCCCACCACCCCGGCACCTAGTTGGAAGACCTTCAACCACCCACCATTTTACCTCCTCGGGGTTTGTTAGTGCGCGAGTTCTTGTAATTAATTAAAGTTTGTAATAGGAAAAGGACTTTGTGTACACCCTATATATACAGTATATAATATATATATATAATATATATATATAACTGCAAGGACCACGCAGTATATAAATGAATAGAAACGACATAATATTAAGGAACGTTTCAACCGGCAATTGGAAGGCCTTGGGTTCGATTCCCGGGCGGTTCGCCTCATTTTTCATTTATTCGTTATTTCTCTTCCGCGTGTGCAGAAACGTTCCTTAATATTATGTCGTTTCTATTCATTTATATACTGCGTGGTCATTGCAGTTAAATGCACATATTCACGATTTGCGAGGGTGCCCTCTCAGGGCATTGGTTTCTGCCTATGTAAGAGAATTTCGATTTGTGAATGATTGAGGTCCGTGGTGTAATGGTAGCGCATCCAACCGGCAATTGGAAGGCCTTGGGTTCGATTCCCGGGCGGTTCGCCTCATTTTTCATTTATTCGTTATTCTCTTCCGCGTGTGCAGAAACGTTCCTTAATATTATGTCGTTTCTATCATATATATATATATATATATACTGTCGTGAAAAGTCTGATTTCTATTTGCTTTTCTTTCATTTTAAGTTATCTGCATTCCTTCTACTGCCTTACACTGATTTCTGTATTCTATAGAAGAAGGGTAGCGTGGCCGACAATGGATTCTACAGCCGACATTTTTAACAAAGCGAGAGATTGGGAATGACGACAAGTATTACTATTTATCGGTTTATTTTAATTAGGACGGTAATAATAACGGGGGAAAGCGAGCGTAAATTCATAACTTTTAACACTGTAACCTTTAGTTAACTTTAAATTACAATTACATCAACTATACAAACACTCCTTCTCTTAATTGGCTGTATCGAGACTGACTTTTGGGTATGCCTCCGGCATATGTTAAATTATGACCAGCCGACTGAGGAAGGTGTTCACTCCTGAACGCCTATGAGAATGCATTCTGAATTGGTTAGGTCAAGGGTCGGGAACCTGCGGCTCCGAAGACTCATTCTTGCGGTTCTTACATTATAAATATATATTAAGTACGTAACTAATAATAAAGTTTTAAAAATCTATAATAATAATAAAAGGACGTGTGTGGTGTGTGTGTGTGTGTGTGTGTGTGTCCAGCCATAACTCCAAAATGGAAGCAGTTACAAACATGAAACTTCACACACATATTGATTAGGTCCCCAGGTTGTGCACCTGGGCGTTAATAAATTAAATAATTAAAATTACTGGGCCCGAAGGCCTCAACACCGCGATT
>JAJOZX010005925.1:125000-294618 GCA_023014485.1 Bathynomus jamesi
TATTTTAAATAGTTCGAGGACGTTTCTCAGTTTATACAGGTCTTTATTTAAAATATTCCGTATATAGGATTTATATTATGGGAGTAATATTCGTTAATTTAACAGACAGAAAGAATCCGCCTTGCGGTGGAGAAACTACTCTGTTTCAATCTGTCCAATAAGGATATATATACACCTTCTGTCGGATAGTCAAGCTACTTGGAAGTCCCCGCGACGGACGAGGGTGCGGAAGCAATCAGTGCTCTCCTGCTTGGAGGTTTTGGGGAGACTGTCTGAGAGGGAAAATAGGATAACATTCATGTGGATCTTCGGACATACCGGAATCCTTGGTAATGAACGGGCTGACAGTTACAAAAGCTGGGACAGCTTTATAAACCATAGCACCTAAGCTAATGATTCTCATCTCTTACCAAGCTTGTCGGGCAGGGGTGAGAGAATGTGTGGTCAGAGAACAAAATACAAGGTGGGCCAATTTAGCCAGCTGCCGACACACCAAATCACTTTTACCAGAGCTGAACAGTAGGCTCTCGGGACGCCTGGTAACTCTCTAGAATGACGCTCTTCGGTCGGTAGTACAAACAGGGCCGCCGAGAGGGCGGGGAAGCCGGGATAAATCCCTGGGGCCGGACCTCTAGGGGACCCGGAAAGAGGGGGGATAAAATCTAAAAATGTTAATAAAGCAATTGATTAAATAACAGAGGAAATATAATTAATGAACATACATTTTAGAGAGATTATCATAGTCAAACTGAAACAGATAAAATATTATCTTCGGTCCACCAATGCCCAAGACCGACTGACAGATCTGGGAACCATTGTAACTGAAAGCCAGTTAGCCCGTACTTTAAATTTCATCAGAATCATTTACCACTTTGCTAGAGAGAAGGCAAAGAAAGTATACTCCTAATTATGAAAATCTTGCAGTAAACAATTGTCTTGCCTGCATGGACTGGTACTGCATTTGTAAATTGTATGGTGATAGAATTAATATAATTGATTCGAAAAATAAAATGGTCATTTTCCTCGGGGTTGTTTATTCATACTGTATGTTTTGAATAGTGACTTGGACATATAATCAGTTTGCTTGTTATGTACGCAAAAAACATTCATAATAAAATACTGAGTAAACAGGGGGAGCCCATATACCAATCCTCCCCCGGGGCCCGTGGCAGTTCTCGGCGGCCCTGAGTACAAATGATAACCGGCCACTGCAATCTTCCAATGCGCCAATTTTTGTGAATTTACTACAGGTAAAATGAACGCCCCATGCTGTCCTAATTGTGGAAAACATGATGAGACACCTCTCCATTATGTTGAAGAGTGTTCAGTCTATTTACTTAAACGGTAAAAAGCTTTTAATTCTTACAGGATATCCCTAACAGATGTAATCAGAAAGTGCAGGCTTCGCCAGCTTGTACACTTTATTAAACTAACTGCCAGACTTGCGGAATTTCCCCCAGAGGGGTATGATTAATACTTGTCAGAACCTTCACTGTACTCTAGACCAGATGTTAGGGCAATGGGCCAACTAATGGTCAGAACTCTGACCCTTTCAGGACTCATCTGAATGAATGATAATAAGTCAGGGAAAGGCCGTCGTGTGAACTTACGTCCGTAAGTAGCATTAATGTAATTGTTTTGTTCAAAGGAGATATTTTCTAGGTTTATATACGTATAATGTTAAAAGTTTTCGTACATTTATTTACAAAATTATTTAATACTTTGTGGGTTCACCTTAAGCTTGAAGAATTTAAAGTTTTTATCAGTAGTTGGCTGTTTATTGATTAGAGAGACTGTTGGCAATTTTGAATTGTAGAATTTTCTCTGTGAATCTACATGGAAGACAGGTGACTGTAGAAGCCATTATTTAGCAATGGATCGTCGTGGTAAACAGCTGTCTACAGATCTTAAGAGATATGTTATTGCTGCACACGAATCTGGAAAGAGTTATAGGAAGAAAGAACAACAACTTCGAATTCCACTTACGACGGTTGCTGCAGTTATAAAGAAATGGAAAGACTTTGGAACAATCAAAATTCAACCAAGGTGTGGACGACCTTCCAAGATTTCAGAACGTACACCTAGACGGATTGAAGGAATGACTGCTGCGAATCCACGAGTGACTGCAGGTGATATTTAGCAAACATTAAGACTATCTAAGGTTGATGTCCATCCCTCAACGAGCAACAGTTTGCTTGGCGAAAATCAAATACTGCATTCGATTAAAAAAACATCCTTCCTACGGTTAAATATGGTCGACTGGTGGTGGTAGTTTGCTTCTTTAGGGATGCTTTAATGCTTCTGGTCCAGGAAAGTTTGTTGTCATTGATGGAAGCTCTTATTATGAATCTTTTGGCTCACTAAATCTTAGCATATCAACAACGAAATTTTGCAGCACTCTGGACAGAGTATTTGTTGAAATCTGAGGAAGTTCTTGTTCAGTTGATACTTTCAGTTCTTCTATTGTGTATGGATTCTGTTTAAACACTCTCTCTTAAATAACCCCATAAATAAAAGTCAAGGGGGTTTATATGTAGTGGTAGTGGTGGCCATGATATTCCTTTATCATAAACCGTAGGAAATCTGTTGAAGAGAACTCTTCCGTCAAAAATATCGTGTAAGTATCGTGAGCTGAGAGGACATCACAGAGAACATCTTTTGCACTACGGGACTAATTCCCATGTGTGGAGAAGGGTATGGTAAAAATTTCATGTTTTTATTTCAGTTAATAAAAAAATACACGTACAAACCTTTTAAAGTGTCAAATGTCTAAAAAATTCACCCGATACAAACGATGCACTAATGAAATTAAATATAAATATAAAGACAAACCGATATTTTTTTTTGTTTTGTTTTTGAATTCGCGAAATATAATAAATAAATATATTGTGTATTACTCACGTTCTGTTCAGTCACAATGTGAAGTTTTAAATCCTGGTAATGAAATTAATTTTTTGGATTTCGAAGATAAACTTTGTAGTTAGTGACAATTTGTAAATACAAACAGGGATCATTAAGAAAACGTAAATTTTAATTAAAAGTGTCAACAGCGTACTAGATTGTTTGTTGTGTCAGTGTGTTTGAAGTTTTATTGGTAATCCAATAATCAAATGGCAAAGTTTTTTAATGAAATAAAATGTATTGAAGTTATGTCTCGCAAATTATGGCTTATATAAGGGATAACAGACGACCAGAACTATCTAATAAACTAAGGTAAGATATGTTTTATATTATGGGTATTGAAGTACCCACCACTGCTTCATACAAGAGGTACTGGAGTACCTTCTTACGAGCGTTTTATTTCGAAGGCCAAAGAATACCTGTTTTATTTGAAAGTTTGTGTATTTGGGTTTGAGGCAGAAGAAGGCCACAGAAGGATACGTGAGCCTCAGGTATTTTAGAAGCCGTGTTAGTCTTAGATATTTTGGTCTGTCGCAAAAGAATGCCACAGAAAGCTGTGTGAGCCTCAGCATAAAGGTGCCGTAAGTGTACACGTGCCTATACGACGTCGTTTTATTTCGGATCTAGATATCACTGATGTTGTAGCATACGATACCTGTCAACCCTATTACAAACTGAGGATTTGTAATTAGGAGACCATGCGTGGGTGCACGGACGAGAAGTTTAATTAGGATGATTCCGTCTAATCTAATATATGAATAAAGTTCATTTTTATAAAAATACCCAGATAGGAAAGAACATTAAGCATTACAAAGTTCCCTTAAGACTGAGGTTATATAACTTTATATATAAAATTCCATGAAAATCCTAAGGGAAGTTAAGCAAATACTGTTCAATTAACTTTTTCATTCCCGGATGTTTTTCTTTGAGCCAAGAACTATCTATGACTTATTGTTATTTGAAACCAAATATGATTACATATGATTACATATGATATGGATTCCTCTCTAATAACTAAACTAAACCTGTATAAACACACAGAAGCATTTATGGAAACATTGCATTTTTGTACAATTATTATTATTATTATTATTATTATTTCTAGTGGGACATTACAATCCCACTGATAATGTAAAGGTTAAATTGGCATGCTTGTGGTCGCTTCGGGAAAGATTATGTGCATAAAGTAAACAAAGATATAACAAAATATTGTATGTCGTTTGAAAGTTTTATTCAAGCTGAATACAGAAACGTATCGTTATCTCGTATGATTGCCATCACCCTCACGCACGGCTCTCAGACGTTCAGGGTATGATTTCAGCAACCGTTCAAACAAATCTCTGTCATATTCAAATTCTTGGAGGATAGTCTGAATGTTGTGAAGGAGGACCTCTTAAGAATATTAGTTGGGACCAAGTTCCTGCAGCATCTGTTCTTCCACGTTGTTCTTGAAAATTTTTCGAAAATGCTCTGTCCGTTGAGATCAGGGGAATTTTCTGCCCATTAAGTCCGATCAAAGAAATCAATCCCAGAGTCTCTCAGAAGGAGTTGGGTAGCATTTGCACGGGGAATGGGGCACTATTATGAAGGTAAACCACTTCCGAGGTGTCTATTACATTTTGTGGACCCGAAAGAAATGGAATGACATTTTCTGTAAAAACAGTCTGCCGATAATATGCACCATCCTATGAAGCGCCTTCTTTTGTTATCACCCATATCATTTTGACAGCATTGGAGCAAATGAATATCCCACTGCAACGAGGTTTTTTGCGAAGCTATTGATAATGTTCATGGTCTTCAATATCATCTAAGGAAAGTGACCACACACTGTCATTTTGATAATTTGGGCAACGGACAGTCCAAAACAATAATTCATCACTTGGTGTCAGGTGCATGAAATCATCTTTATCCCACAGGCACACATAATCGCAAACCCGAAGTCGATTCTCAAGTCTTGTTGGAATATCTTTGGCTTTGGGATCACATGGAAAGGCTTCAGTCCTTGCCTCGCGCTATATCGTTGAAGCGTTGACCTATCAACAGCCTTCTTTCGCCTTTCCAAGATGATTTTGGCAACTTAAGTTCAGCTTCGTCGCCTTTTGCCACTGCATTCAGTCACAATATCCATGCTCTCTCACGAGTTTTCGAGCCTGCCTTCACCAAATTTTGTAAAGCACCAGTCTTATCCTTTCTTCCAATTGTCAGTCAGTTATCTCTCTTTTAATATGAATTCATATATTAAAATTCAATCTTTAATTCCTCTATTGTGTATAATGTTACATTCATATCAACATATTTGTATATTAATTAATATATAAATCAAAAAATTTTAATCAGCATTTATAACTTATTACGAATTATTTTTCTAATGTTTGAATTTTGCATGTATTAAACGCTGTATCGAGGTTCTCTCATTGCATTTCATACTAAGATGGATGCAAATTGACGGACTACATACATATATACAACGGTTGCTTTGTCAGTTCACGCTAAGTACATTAGAATGGTGTAATCATGGCAGTTTTTGACTAACACACACTATCAAGTCTCAACCCAAGTGACTATAACTCCGCCTATCAACCACTGACCCTCGTGTCATCATGGTCACTTCACCCATGGTTGTAACTGAAAATACTACCAAACAACGGGAATATAGATATATATTATATATATATATATATATATATATATATATATATATATTGTTCCTCTCAACCATGCGATCCATCATCTTCCAACAACTATCAACATTAATACGCATGCCAGAATCACCTCATCCATCGTATAATGAAATTTTTATTCATAAACCACCTAAAATCTAATAAACATTTTTGGCACACATACACATACACATACACAC
Source organism: Bathynomus jamesi (assembly GCA_023014485.1). NCBI lineage: Eukaryota > Metazoa > Arthropoda > Malacostraca > Isopoda > Cirolanidae > Bathynomus > Bathynomus jamesi. Next base: position 130,762 of record JAJOZX010005925.1, read on the forward strand.
ACACACACACACACACATATATATATATTATATATATATATATATATATATATATGTGTGTGTGTGTGTGTGTATGTGTGCCAAAATATGTACCAAAATGTTTATTAGATTTTAGGTGGTTTATGATTAAAAATTTCATTATACGATGGATGAGGTGATTCTGGCATGCGTATTAATATATATATATAACTACTATTCAAATGTTTGAAAACGCCACTAGAATTCATGAAAAGATTATCTATATTGAAGGTGGAATCTAGAATTTGGTAACAAATGTTCCTAAATAGCATAATTTTACTTGTCCACGTCACGCATGCGCAATACAAACAGTAACCTACACGGTTATCTGTTAACTATCTAAAAGCATTCTTACAACTGCATGTATGTTATCTTTTGTTGTTTTCATTGAAAATCAATTTTAGGCTACCGGCTTTTTCATTCTTCGCTTAACTACAATATAGTAGTTGTGTTTACACAATGGTTCCAATAAAATAGTGCGCTGTAATGCGTTTTTAAATATTCCTAGTTTTCTGTATTATGTATCGAAATAAGTGCCTTCAATTCTCTTACAAGTAAATTCAACTGATTTTTCACACGCAGTAATGACTCCAGTACGGCTAATACCAGAAGATATTCGCATAAAGATCGTGACTTTACGAGAAATAAGCTATTATCGGAGAAATTGCTAAGAAACTGGATATTTCTGTAAAAAGGGTGTGAGGGCACTATCAAACGCCACCTTGAAACAGGGTCAACTAAGGACGAACAACGAAAACGCAGGCCAAGAAAAACGACAAAATCTGAAGGCTCAGTACTTGAAAGTTACATACATGCCTTAAGCGATAGAAAACAATCGAGTTGTAGTTTGCAGCAGGACTTTAATTCCTCACAGAACACCGAACGTTTTGGCCGTAATAATACGACATCGATTGCTGGAGGCAGGGTTGCACAAAGAGTTGCTACCAAAAAACCGTACCCGAGTTACAGACTTACAGGTTAACAAAGGCCCTAAGATCCACTCTTAGCTCGCCCAAGATAGAAGTAGTGAAAATAAAGGAAGAAAGAAAAGGCAAATGAAAAAAAATACTGAAAATTTTTACTATGTTTACACTTACGGACGTGTAAAGCTTACACATAGGAAGAGTAGTAGTAACAAAGTATAGAACAGACAAGGATTTCCCGCTTCCGTTAGTCACTGCTGACAGAAAATAGTTGTGAAAGAAAATTTATAGGAAAGTAAGAAAAGGTATAATGAAAAGAACAGCTTCAGAGTTCATTCACACCATGTGTGCACTTATCTCGTGTGTACCCGGTTACACATTAGGGGACAGTGGAAAGTAAAGGATAGTATGAAACGCTAAACTATTTAATCTAATCTAACATGCATTTTTAAAAGATTTTTTTTATTTATTTACAGTATTATGCGCAAGTTATTATTATTTCATCGTTGCATCATTTATTCCGACGAGGACCGAAGCCATCGTGCCGAGAAACTTGCTTTTAAAAATTTACTACTTACTGTACATTGCCATCTCTCGCAATGGAATTACTTAGATAGACAAGAGAGTACTGATCCAGAAGCATTTCTAGCCGGTTAGTACCAGGGCTGTGGAGTCGGAGTAGGAGTCAGGAGTCGGAGTCGTGGAGTCGGTCAATTTTGAGTGGAGTCGGAGTCGGAAGTGCATAGTTGGATGGAGTCGGAGTCGGAGTCGGTGCAAATCCTTCAATTATAACCATTGCAGCCTAGGCCTAGGCCTAGCTCAATTTTATGAATAAAATAGATTTAACTTAATGTTTTAATATATAATATAATATATAAATAATATATAACATATAAATATAAATAATATATAAATATAGTTGCTTATAATTAATAAGGATTATAATTAATTAATTAACATAATTAATAATAAGGAAATTTAAAAATTTTGTACTAGCAACCCTAAATCTTTTCAGATTTTTAGATTTCAATTTGATAATTTTGATAAGCATCACTGAAAAAAGATTTAATGGAAGCGATCCTTTTTTTAAGAACAAATTCAGTTTAGGTTAGTACATTTTGTTACGGATGTTTATAATAATACAAAAAATCTTATTAATTTGCTAAACCAATAATAATCTTATTTTGTTTAAGTTTCAATCAGTTTGTATTTTGGGATTTATTGTAATTTTTTAATAAAGAGAAAAAAAGCCATTAAGGCATAGTTACAGCCACTAAGTAACCTGATGAGTCATGTGGTGGTGACGAAATGCCTTGTTTATGAATCTCCATTGGCCTAATAAAGCTAATCGTAATCAATTTGGCCTTAACATTCCATCGGAGTCGGAGTCATAATTATACAAGTCAGATTTCTGGAGTCGGAGTCGGAGTCGGAATGTTAAAATTTTTGGAGTCGGAGTTGGAGTCGGCAAATTTTATCACCGACTCAACAGCCCTGGTTAGTACACCCAAATTTAAGAATTCTCACGAAAGTACATTAAATATATGATTTCCCATTTTTCAGGAAAGATTTATCATATTGTGATTTATATAGCGTGCTTCGCAGGGGAATTACTTAGATGAGGGAGTAGTGATCCAGGGGCACCTCCAGCTGGCCTGCACCCCCTAATTTAAGAGTTTCTCCGACAGTGCAGATATGCGCAACTTTTTTTTGTTTACAAAATTCTATTACATATTATTTAAAACTAATATTCTACTGTAGCTAAATAGCTTCCGAGAAGATGAATATGTCTATTCGGAGGTTCTCTCTCCCGAGTTCCCATCAAGCTTCCCATCATCTGAGAGCTCCCAGTGTTCTGAAACCAGACCCGACCAGTGCCTCCTACTACATTTATATCTAAAGGGAAATCACTGCTTCTATCTCAGTGTATAAACACTATGTACCTAAGAATAGCCATCCTTTATACTTAATTAGCTATTCGGAGGTTTTGACTACCGAGAATTCACACCAATCTTTCCGTCTTTACCAATAAGGTATCATCTGAGAATTCGCAGCGCTCTAGAACTGGACCCCGACCAGCACCTCCTACTACATTTAAAACAAAAAGGAAAATCGGGCTATCCCTATACTACATAAAAACATCCCTAATTTCTCGTAATGTTCCTCTAGTCTAAGACAAAAATTTCTCATAATTTACGTTTCCAAAACGATTTCAAATTTTGAACATCTGAATTAATTCGCCTCTCAACCGCCGAGTTTCGAGCGTATACAAATTCGTTTTTTTTTAGCTTATTTTCGTATGTTTTACTACGTAACGTTGGAATAAGCTTTGTTATGCGGCGCTGAACCCTCTCTGCCATATCTCTATCCTTACTCATAAAAGGGCGACCAAAACTATTTTTCAACAATCGTTTATGCAAAACTTTGTCAAACGCCTTTTTGAAAATCTAAATATTTTATATCTATCGCCTTTATCTATCGCCTTATTACACTCATAAATACCGATGACATTACGAACAAAATATAATAAATTTGTTAAACGAGATTCATTTTTACAAAACCTGGTCTAACTCTTTAATAAGTTCATTTCTTTCAAGATGTTCGACTATTACGATCTCGAATAACTGATTCTAAAAGCTTTCCTAAAACAGGAGTTAGTCCAGTGGACCCATAATTTCCTCTTTGTTGCTTATCCCCTTTTTTTAAAGATTGAAATTTCATAAACTAATTTAAAATCCAAATGAACAACCTCCCCGATTAAGATTTATTACAAATTTGGGATCACCTGAAGATCAGGGGCCCCAATTTTCCCACCTGAAGATCAAGGTCCCCACCTTTTCCCACCTGAAGATCAGGGCCCCCAAATTAAAGGAAGATAAAAATAATAAGATTAGAAAAATTTTATTGTGATAAAAAAACAATTTATGAGAAACAAAGGTGGGTCGGGCTGGGGGAAATAATCTTCAGGTGATCCATATTATATATATATATATATATATATTATATACCTTATGAACCTTATGTTGTTTCGTGTGTTGGTCTCTCTTCACACGGAGGTCAAGCTGGTGGCCCCGCCTCTAGGTCTGGCCTGGTGGAGGAGCGAGTTGCTTTCTTGCGCTCTCCACCGTACATAGCCAGGCACGCCCGGCTCATCTGGTACTGTCCTGAGCCAGGCATCCAGTCTTTTCTTGAAGACTTCAACTTTGACCCCCGTTACGTTTCTGAGGTCCTTAGGAAGCTGGTTGAAAAGTCTTGGCCCCCTGACAACCAAGCTATTTTCCTTCAGGGTTGAGGTGGTTCCTTGTCGTGCTTTTAATTTGGGAACACTACACATTCTGCCTTTCCTATTTTCCAGTGTTGTTTGAATGGTAATTGGGTTTAGTTTTAGGTTTGGTACCAGTTTTTCGATCATTTTCCATATGTAGATTATGATGTACCTCTCTCTTCTTCTTTCCAGTGAGTACAGATTTAGTTTACGTAGTCTTTCCCAGTAGTTGAGTTCTTTGCAGCCATCAATCTTGGCTGTGAAATGCCTTTGCGTTTCTTCTAGTTTATTAGTTTCTTCCTTTTTATATGGGGACGTCAAAACTGAGCAGTATTCAAGTTTTTGTATAATCAGTGTTTTTAGCAGGGGAATCATTACTGTCCTGTCCCTTCTCTTGAACGTTCTTAGAACCTGTCCGGCGACTCTTTTTGCTTTATTTATCGCTATCTGATTTTGTGTTTCGAATTTCGCATCATCTGTCATTATTATCCCGAGATCAATCGCTTTCATGCTTCTCTGAATTTCCTGTCTATCTGGAGCATAATATGGAGTCTGTTTAAGTTCTTCTTTTCTACCATATCTCAAGAGCTGAAATTTCTCGGCGTTGAATGACATGTTGTTGTCTTCTGACCATTTGTATATTTTGTTCGTATATATATATATATATATATATATATATATATATATATATATATATATATAATGTTATAATGTTTCAGAACAACAAAGACCTTAGGATCCACTCATGGCTGGTCTACCTAACTGTGTTCGTAATTATGTATTGTGCATGTCCTCTGTGGTGGCGGAGGGGACCTACAATTTTACGTGGGTTCCGAATCACAAAGCCTTAATTTTACTAACTTAAACTATACCTAATCTATCAACATATGCGTCTAATCGATTTTTAAACATGTTTATAGACCTGCTATTAATTACTTCTATCGGCAAACTATTCCAGCTATTTACTATTCTATGCGTAAAAAAGTTTTTGGTAACTGCTGTCTCGAACCTTCTACTTGTCAACTTACACCCGTTATTTCTAGTCCTATTATATTGAGATATTTCGAAAAAGCTATCTCTATCTACGTTATCGAACCCATTTATTATTTTGAAAACCTGGATTAGATCACCCCATAGCCTCCTAGTCTAGAGTGTAGTCAATCTTAACTCCTTAAGCCTCTCCTCGTACGATTTCGACCTAAACGACGGAATCATCTTAGTTGCTCGTATTTGAACTCTTTCGATTTTGTCTATATCTTTTCGCATATGCGAATTCCAAAATTGGATCGCGTACTCCAAATGGGGTCTAACTAATAATTTATAAAGAGGAGCAATAATATTCCGCGATTTGTACTCAAAATTCCGAGCTATAAAACCTAACACTTTGTTCACTTTGTTGACCGCTGTTGTACTTTGTTTCGCTACTTTTAAATCACCAGTGACTATAACTCCTAAATCGTTTTCCTGCTCTACACTTGCTAACTCCTTCCCTGACATACTATACGGAAAATTACCGTTACGCGAACCTATATGTAAAATTTTGCACTTATCGACATTAAATCTCATTTGCCATGTGACTGACCAATCAACGATTTTACTCAGATCTTCCTGGATTTTACCTCTATCTTCGTCATTAATCGCCCTACCACCCAACTTCGTGTCATCCGCAAACTTTGAAACTATACTGACTAGGCCGACATCTAAATCGTTAATATATATAAGAAAAAGCAAGGGGCCTAATACAGAACCCTGAGGAACGCCGCTCGCTACATTTGCCCAAGACGACTCCGCTCCATCAACGACCACACTCTGTTTCCTACCTCGCAACCACTCTTCTATCCAATTTATTACTACAACCTCTGATTCCATGAGCCTTAGTTTTTTCAATGAGTCTTTTGTGCGGTACGGTGTCAAACGCTTTTTGAAAATCGGATCATATATAGAATTCGGACCCCTACCAAGGTTGGGGTCCGAATTCTACATTAGCGGAAGGTTGGGGTCTGTATTCTCCATTTGGCTTGTTTAAGCTACTCTTTAACTATTTGAATTTCTACATTTGCCTTAACATCCGAGGCCATGTTTAAGCTACGCTTTAACTATTCGAGTTTTATTAAATCAATGCATGGATGTAGATCACACTTAAATTCATACTTAGACGAATTTATGTGGCATGAAAGACACATAAACAATACGTTTTTCCAATTTTGTGATACCATTTTTTCACAATATCCTTTTAATTAAACTTTCACTTAATAAGATTGGATCAAATGTAGAATTCGGACCCCAGCCTTCTTTAGTTAGCTTTATAAGGCTAACTAACGAAAATATCATGACCTAACCTAACCAATCGTCAAGGGCGTACAGTTAACCTAACGACTGGTTAGGTTAGGTTGTGATATTTTCGTTAGTTAGCCTTATAAAGCTAACTAAAGAAAGCTGGGGTCCGAATTCTACATTTGATATAAGATTTTACAATTGTGTGATTTTAATGGTTTTTATTTGTGATAATAATAATAAAATTTTCTATGAACCTTTAAATTGTTTATTGATGTCCTTATACGATTCGTTTGGGGTCTGGCTTCTATAATAATCTATACATTAGGGGAAAATTGGGGTCTGGATTCTACATTAGGGGAAAGTTGGGATCTGGATTCTACATTAGGGGAAAGTTGGGGGTCTGTATTCTCCATTAGGGTTACCTGGGGTCCGAATTCTACATATGATCCTGAAAATCTAAATACACTACATCAACCGGCCGATGACTATCGTAAACTTCAACCACGCTTTGAAAAAATTCTAAAAGATTAGTTAAGCAAGTTTTGTTTCGCCGTAAACCGTGCTGCGTATTTCTACCCAAGTTATGCAATTCTAAGTGTTCGACTATTCGATCACTAATTATTTATTGATTCCAGTAACTTACCTACAACAGACGTTAAACTGATTGGTCTATAATTTCCCGCCGCACCTTTATCGCCTTTCTTAAAGATAGGTGTTACATTTGCTAACTTGAAATTATCTGATACGCACCCCTCAGAAATAGACGCATTAAAAATCTTTGTTAGCGGCACAACAATACTTTCTTTTAATTCTTTTAGTTGTATGGGATATATGGAATCCGGCCCCAGTGATTTATGCATTTTCATTTTATCAATATAGCTCATTACCTCCCCTTCACTAACCACAATATTATCCAAAATATTACCATTATCAAAAGGTATTATCTCTATGACCGTAGGGATATTCGTTACATCTTCTATAGTAAAAACTGATGTAAAAAATTCGTTTAGCAAGGTAGCCATTTCCTTGTTTTCAGAAACTAGCTCTTCGTTAACATTTTTCAACGGCCCCAAGACACTTTTTACTGGATTTCTATTGTTGACGTATTGAAAGAATCGCTTGGGGTTTTCTTTACCGTCACGAGCTATGGAGATTTCAAATTTGCGCTTAGACTTTTTATTACACTTTTCGCTTCACGCCTTATGATATGTAGTTGTTCGTAACCATAAATTGTCTTTATCGCACTTATGTAACCTATAAGCCCCTATCTCTACTCTTTATAATGTCTCCTACTCTACAGTAGAAGTAAACCACAAGGGCTTGTTGTTTACTTTCGCACGCTTAATTTTGTATGGTGCACATTCCTCATTTATAGTCCTAAATACTGTTTCAAACGATTCCCACATCAGTTTTGCGTTGGAGATCCCCATTACGTTTTCCCAATTGACGTGTGACAATTCATTTCGAAATTTACAAAAGTCTGCGTGCTGGAAGTTAGGAATTTTATCGAGTTAGCTGGTTTCGAGTGACTTACTGAGAGGACAAACTCTACCATATTGTGATCGCTATTGCTTAACGGTTCTATTACTTGAAGATCCGTGATTAGCCTATCATCTGTAGTTATTACTAAATCTAAAATACGGTCCAACCTCGTAGGTTCCCCAACCTTTTGAATAAGAAAGCTATCCTCGATAAAATTAATTAAACGATTACCTTCCGCGTCTCCCTGCATTGTATCGTAATTCACGTTGGCACAATTAAAGTCACCCATAACTAAGGCCTGCTCACTACCTATTATTCTCTTAAGTTCACGATATAACGCTTCGTCCGTATCAACTGTTTGGTTAGGGGGCCTATATATAACCGCAACAAGTTTGAAATCGTACAAATCGTATATTACAGTATATGCCCGGTTAGGTTAATTGAATTCCCAGTTAGGTCAACTGAATACCCGATTAGGTTAATTGATACCCGGTTAGGTCAACTGTATGTCTTTGATGATTGGTTAGGCTAAGTCGTGATATTTTCGTTAGTTTTAACGAAAATATCAACTTATCCTAACCAATCGTCAAGGGCATACAGTTGACCTAACCGGGCATTATATCCCATAGAATGAATTGCTTGTTTTATTTGTCAAAACTGGGGGGGGGGGAGTATCTCCAGGTGGAGCAGACTGAGGTGGAGTATCTTCAGGTGGATAAAAAATAAATTTTTCCACCTGAAGCTCAAGGCCCCCAATTTTTCCAACCTGAAGATCAGAACCCCCAGATGAGGCTGGGGGCCCTGATCTTCAGGTGATCCAAAATTTGAACTAAACGATCAAGTACTTTAACTCTTTTAGGTGCTTTGGGTCAAAAAAGTCTGGACTTGGCAATTAATTAATTTTTAACTTATCTATATAGTGCCCAGTCTCTTCAATGTAAACTCTTGTCAAGAAGCAGTGGAACCCCATTTACGTTAGTGAACGTGTTACTAGTCTCCGAAACAAAACATGTATCTCCAAATGTAAAAACTGATGTAAAAAAGTTATTTAAAATTATTAATATCTCCTCATAATTATTTATGAAGTTACCACAGTGGTCCACTATTGTCCGGTAAAAGTTAATAAGAGTGAAAAATTTTTGTTTTATTTAAAAAAAAATACCAATAAATTCCAAATAGCCTTTTATATCATGAATAAGAGATTTTGGTAAAGTAAAATTGTAAATAAATCTATAAATAATAGTTAAACATGGGACTAGTTCGTGTAGCGTATAGATTCATCAGATGTTTAAATATTTGGGCGATTAATTATATTAACCGGAATCCATATTGGGCTCCAAATAAATCTAATCTAACCTAACCTAACTTAACTTACAAAAAAACACATGTGGTTGCATGCTCTGTTGGGCGATTTATTTGGAGCTCAATATGGATTTCGGCTACTATAATTAATCGCTCAAATATCTAAGTATACACTAAACGAACTAGTCCCATGTTTAGCATGGAAAAGCAAAAACTCTTAAGATAATTACTCTCACCTAACTTACAAAAAACCACTTACGTATGGTTGTATGCTCTATTAAAAGTCTAATAAGCAATTTATTTTTTAAAACAAAACAAAAAATTATCCACTATTATTAACTTTAGTCATATTGTCCCTCAAAGGACTTCTGTTATTACCATAATAGTAACACTTAACACTTCTACATAAATCCATATAAGTATTAAAGTGGTGATGCGCATGGTCCCTTTTACACCTTTTGTAGCTACATTTCTATCTGCCACCAGGAAAGGAGGCTAAGAAGGTAAAAAATGCACGAGATCATGCTCACTGGATGTTGACAGATTAGACGAAGGTTCTGTGGACAGATGAGTAAAAATTTTAAATCTTTGGGTCTAAAAGAAGACAGTATGTATGACGGCGACAGGGTAAGAGAGATAATAATATGTGCTTACAACCAACAGTAAAAAATGGTGGGAAATCTATCAGTGTTTGGGGGTTCATAAGTTTATCTGGAGTTGGCTCCCTTTTGAAAAACGATGGTACTCTAACTAAAGAGAAGTACAAACGAATTTTTCACCTGCATGCTGTGCCAGATAGAAAGCGTTTGATTGAACAAGGGTTCATCTTCAAACAAGATAACAACCCCATACAAATGACACGGACGGTAAAAACATATCTGAAGGGGAAGGAGGACGCTGGAGAACCAAAAATTATGGAATGGCTATCACAAAGCCCCGAGATGAATCCAAATGAGCTTATATGGGACTGTGTAGACGCTGAGAAGGATGAACGGAAGTAATCTAATACTGAAAGTGCTGAAAGACTTGCAGAATATTTGGATGAATATTCAACCATCAGTGGTAAAGAAATACCCGGACAGCATAATTAACAGAGTTCAAATCTGTTGTAAGCGCAAAACAGGAGTCATGCTAAATACATACATATCTGTGTCTATGTAATTATTCATTAAAATAATAATATAGGTCGTACGTGTTTGTAAGTGTTTTATATTCCACTGTCTCATTCAGAACGTACATATACGACCGATGATGGCCATAAATACTTATATACCATTGTTTTTTCCCAAACTTTTGAACAATATTGCATATATAGTTAATGAATTCATCCATTCTTTCGTTTGCTCACAAGAAATTTTCTACATCGTTTTTCAAATGAAAATGCGTTATTTCCAATTCATTTCACTTGAACGTGGCATTTCTCTCGATTTATCGGAATCCTAAGAGGTAAAAACTTTGAAAGGAATTTGTAATAAAGGAATAAACTGAAAACTGTTTTGTAATTTTGGGAATACTGAGGAAGTCCAAATATTTCCCAGAATGGGCATTTCTTCGAACGTTTAAAGAGCACTTATATTTAATACCGTGATTGAGTAGAGTCGTAGAGCGAAACATACATACAAGTGTCGCACACAGCTCTGCATACTTCGTATAAATAAAGAAAAAAGGTTAACAAAACGCTAAAAACAGAAGAACCACAGCAAATAATAATAAAAAGAAAATCCTCAAGACAAGTGAACCGACCTAGTTTGAACATATGTTCCACACACACACACACACACACACACACACACACACACACACACACACACAAAATTCCGAAAATCTAACATCATGATACTTTCATGAAACGTAAAAATATGAAATGGTGTTGTGCAAAAGGTATAAAATAGTGAGTTTGTAGGTGTGAGGAATAGAGGCATCCCGCCTAAAACATGGAATGATGCAAATAGTAAATGTATGAATAAGTATGGAGTTCATAATTATATGTATGTGTAACAAAAGAGTTAACAAGAGAGAGAGAGGAATGGAAGCGGTTTCTAGGCTATGTAGATGGAGACACTAATTTCATTTGACATACCACTACAGACTTACCCCCAACCGTGTCATGGGGTTGGGGTGGTGCTTTATTCCCGTTAGTGATCTCCTATGTACGCTTGTAAGTGTGTGTGTATGTGTAACTGATCTGAATGTTTTCGATTCCGAGTTCAAGCGTCATGCCCGTCCCATGGAGAATGGGAAGTGGGTCCTCAGATAATTTATATACATTTAAAAATTCCAACTATTTCTCTCAACAACTCTTAAGACAATATACAAGCGCTAATTGAAAATGCGCTCTCAGAAACTAAGTCCACAAATACAAGTCAAAAAGCGAAGTAAAAACTATCAAATTCGACCTTTTTTTTAAAAAAAATTGGGCAAAAGTTTTTCCTCAATAATTCTTTCATTAAAGGTAAAAATTAGAAGGGTAGATTTTTGAAATTCGTATACTTCACTGTTGACCACTAAATACTAAAAAATTTCTAAGTCACAAAATCTGAATTAAAAAACTTTACATTCCAAAAAAAAGTATTTCATTTTCACTTTTTAAAATAATTTGCTTTGCATATTCTTTCCGAAAATGCAAAAATTGGAATGGTAGATCAAATTCAATACATTTTATTTAGGGAAGTTTACAACAACAACAACGACGACGAAGTAAAACCAAATCTAGTTTACAATCGACCTTCGATCGGCTCACAGTGAGGTGGGGGAATAGAGAATAAAACCCATGTGAAAACATTAAAAAGCGTTCGAGGGTTTTTTTTTTAATTCATTTATATTCATTACTTGACTGGCAATTAAGGTTCGTGAGTTTAAAGAGTGATCTGCGTTTAACTTTTTGCTTTTCCTTCCCAGTTTTCTGACATTGGGTCTCGTAAGAGTGGATGATCTTTTATCTCACGTCCTACTAGAAGTAAGTTGGTGTTCCGTCGCTGGCACCTATTGCCACCTATGGCCTCCTTGCTTCCTTATGAGTCTAGTAGGACCCGGGGTTCGAATCCACAAACCTACAAGGAGAACTCGGTCTCCTATTTCTTTTTTTAGCTTTCTCTTCTCTGTCCCCTTTCTTCTACTTTCTCATCTCTTCTTCGCGTTTATCGACTCTTACGGGATGTCATTCCTTTGCTGGTCTTACCTTTTAGAACTCGGAAACGCAGCAAACATATTTTGACTTTAAAATTTGGAATATTTCGTAACTAATAATTATCCACTAAAAAAAACATCTTAATTAAAACCAAAAGGAGAGTACATTGTATACGCAAGTTGTTCTTCGCAAATTCTGTAATAAATGCAGAAACTAAAATGGCACATTAATATTCATGAGTCTGTACTTGAGTTTTGCATCTAGATACTGACGGAAGTTGGAAGTTGGAAGTTTGAACCAAACTGCACAGAAGCGGGAATAGCTTCAAATAAAAAATGATAATCCTCTATTTTCAAAGTTCAAGCTTTATTCGTTTTGAATTTTGACGAGCTTTCGAAAACGTAGCGCCGCCTTCGTAACACGAATTGGAGAACCATTTACGACGATGATGTCTATAAAACTAAACTATATTTCGCTTTCTACTTCGGTCAGTGAACAAATCTTTGGAAGACCAGTGATGAAACGTGCATACATAAAATTTGCAGAGGTATGAATATAAAAGATATGAACAACATAAAAATATGCAAAAGTGTCACATCGCTGGTGTGAAATGCTGCATGAAAGGGAAAAAATTCTTCATACCCCAAACATTCTCAGGGAATATAAATTTTTTGTGCTTATATATATATATATATATATATATAATATAACGTAAAGAACGACGCTTGTATAGGAGATATTCCGCGCAAGACGAGAGAGAGAAAACGGAACAAATGAAAAAATGAAGTAACCACCTGGGAATCGAACCCGGGATCTTCCGATTGCCGGTCAGACGCGATACCATTACACCATGGACTTCACTCTTCCAAATGCCGTAATTCTTCTACATACTCGCAGAAACCAATGCCCCAAGGGGGCACCTCCCGACTGCCGTAACATTATATACATTCAACTGCAAAGAACACGCAGTATAAATAACGTAAAGAACGACGCTTGTATAGGAGATATTCCGCGCAAGACGAGAGAGAGAAAACGGAACAAATGAAAAAATGAAGTAACCACCGGCAATCGGAAGATCCCGGGTTCGATTCCCAGGTGGTTACTTCATTTTTTCATTTGTTCCGTTTTCTCTCTCTCGTCTTGCGCGGAATATCTCCTATACAAGCGTCGTTCTTTACGTTATTTATACTGCGTGTTCTTTGCAGTTGAATGTATATAATGTTACGGCAGGCGGGAGGTGCCCCCTTGGGGCATTGGTTTCTGCGAGTATGTAGAAGAATTACGGCATTTGGAAGAGTGAAGTCCATGGTGTAATGGCATCGCGTCTGACCGGCAATCGGAAGATCCCGGGTTCGATTCCCAGGTGGTTACTTCATTTTTTCATTTGTTCCGTTTTCTCTCTCTCGTCTTGCGCGGAATATCTCCTATACAAGCGTCGTTCTTTACGTTATTTATACTGCGTGTTCTTTGCAGTTGAATGTGTATATATATATATATATATATATATATGAGTATTATCAAATTATGTTTCATAAATTAGTATATACTGTATATTCAGGACGTCAAAGTGAACAAAAAAGTTCATATGAACATAAATCCGCAATCGCTTCGTTTCCGAGATACATTACTTTTTTGCCGAGGACGATCCAATTAAAATGAAAGTCATTTAAGTTTATCAAAGTTTATTTACAAGTACTCAAAATGGTTTCCCTGCATCAGAGTACATATATGGGCGGCAGGGTCCCGTCGCTTGGTCACCCATGTCTCCAGACCTAAATGCAATTGACTTTTTCTTGTGCGGTTATTTAAAAAATCTTGTTTATGCAAGAGAAGTTAATAACAGATAAATTGTGGCAACGTGTTCAACATTGTTCAGAAACAATACGCAACCATGTCGGTGTTTTTGAATGTATGCGGCAAAATTTTCAACGACACGTTGAAGCATGTACTCTGATGCAGGGAAACCATTTTGAGCAATTGCTGTAAATAAACTTTGATAAACTTAAATGACTTTTATTTTAATTGGATCGTCCTCGGCAAAAAACCAATGTATCTCGGAAACGAAGTGATTGCGGATTTATGTTCATAGGAACTTTTTAGTTCACTTTGACGTCCTGAATATGTATACTAATTTATGAAACATAATTTGATAACACCCTGTACATATAAGTGTTCTCGCGCTTGTTGTTCATGTTTACTAAGCAGAAATCATTGGAACTGGAAGAAATACAGTGAGAAGCTGGCGTTACATGAATAAAATCGAATTTCATGATGTTGACGTTCGTAATGCAAGTATATGAATTTCAGATTACAAACTGCATTTCAGATTTCCAATGAGAATAACTGACCTAAGCTAACCTAAGCTAAGCTAAGCTAAGCTAACCTAGAGTAACCTAACCTAAGCTAACCTAGAGTAACCTAACTTAACCAGACCTAGAGTAACCTAACCTAACCAGACCTAGAGTAACCTAACCGGCCATAATCTAACCTAACCTGAGTGAATCTAACCTGACCTCATTTAAACTAACATTTTAGTATCGACATCATGTAGATCAACTTTGTTTCAGCATCCGAGAAGGCGGTACATGAACTTTAATACGCACTAATACCTGTTAAAATAACATCTTTGTAGAATTTACGAAGTTCTATGACCGAATAGCTTCAGACAGAATTCGTTATGCATTACAACGCCAAACTATGGAAAACTTGGAACGAAACTAAGACAACGTAATTTTCACATCCAACATAGAGAAAAAACATTTTGCGCGTTTTATCCATCTTAAAAACTTCATTTCCAAGTAGTAAGCGAATTATTCACGAATCACGTCACGTACCACGTGACTATAATGTATTCTCTTTAAGAATTTGCTAACTACTGAAAAGATATTCATCCAATAGCGTGTTACAACTTCATTAGGCTCGTACCTCATTCACGGCTCGTCGAAAAATGTCCGATAGCAATTAATGAAATATTTATCAAACTATTTGATTGGCTTATCAATTACTGTCAATTAGTGATTAACTTTACTTTTAATGGCAGTTAATGGATATTTTTATTACTTAATAATAATAAAATATATACCCATTTTCAATATGTGAACTGAGGTGTTACGTGAACAAAATTGAATTTCATAATATCGACGCTCGACCTTATGAAAGTAGGCTATATAGATTTCAAATTTCAAACAGACCTAATCAGACTGAACTTAATCTAGCGCAATCTAACCCAACTGAACCTAATCTGACCTAATTTAAACTAACGTTTTAGTATCGACACTACGTATATCGACGATGCGCAAATCGACTTTATTCCGTTATCCCGAAGCTGAAGAGCCAATAAATCTTGTTTTTAATAAATGTCTAAGATCGATCCTGCTTTTTTGGTATAACAAAGAAACTGAAGTATTATTACTCCATAATTTCGCATTAAATTAGAACGTAATTTTATTTTAAGATATTAAATTTAAGGAAAAATAGACATTTTAGGAGATAAATTTGACAGAAGCAAATGGAAAGGAGAAATTGAGAGAAATTTGACAGAATCAAATGGAAAGGAGAAATTGAGAGAAATTTGACAGAAGAAAATGGAAAGGAGAAATTGAGGGAAATTTGACAGAAGCAAATGGAAAGGAGAAATTGAGATAAATTTGACAGAAGAAAATGGAAAGGAGAAATTGAGGGAAATTTGACAGAAGCAAATGGAAAGGAGAAATTGGAAGAAATTTGACAGAAGCAAATGGAAAGGAGAAATTGAGAGAAATTTTAATCGAATGGAAAACAAACGAGATACGCCTATCCAAGAAGAGTAATTGAGGACGTTGCTTTGAAACCGAAAGTACTGGAATTTATATTCAAGTGAAATTAACGATAGGTACACCGTAGGTATGTGCAACTGCTGCTATTAGGAATTTTAGGCAGGACAGATCGCTACGATTGTAAAATTTCCCATATAATATTCTACATGGAAAATTTTACGATGACTATTCTTAAGAACCAGCGTATCTACTGTATTTTATATATACAGGGTGTGTCTAAATTATGTTAACACTTCTTATGCTAACACCTCTTCCAGAGAAATGTTAACATAATTTAGACACACCCTGTATGTATATATATACACACAGTATATATGTATGTGTGTGTGTGATATATATATATATATATATATATATATATATATATATAAAATCAACCAACCCGATTATCCAAGCTATCCATGAGTCCTGCCGTTTATCCTCTAAGCCAGTGGTTCCCAACCTGGGGTCCGCGAATGTAGTACTGGGGGTCCGTGAGCTTTCAATATTTCGAGAGGTTCCAATAGAAATCGTACATTTACCCACGATAAGGGCGCTTAGGCTAAAATTTCAAATTTCCTTGCTCTTGGCTGGAATTATTAATACTTTATTTAATATGCTGTATTTTAATTGCATACTCTCTTATATGTCCTTTATTTGATAGTGAAAAATGAGAAAACGAGTTAATTATTAGTTAATAAAAAGTTTGTTTGGTAGACGGAATCTTTCAAAAACATGGGGTCCGTGGGAAAAAAATAAAAATACAAATAAAAGGGGTCCTTTGTGGTGAAAAGGTTGGGAACCACTGCTTTAAGCTATGGAATTCTTGGTACGAAAACGTCTGTCTGTAGCTCCACTTAACTTCGACATTACTGTATTATTTCTAATCAACTGTATATATTTCTATGCTTAGTATATGAACTGTCCTTGTATTAATAATATTTCTCATATGGACTATAGTCTGCAAATAAACATTTTCATTTTCACACACACACATATATATATATATATATATATATATATATATATATATATATATAGATATATATATATATATATATATATACCCACGGTATAATCGGTGACAAAAGTTTTTCTTCCTCCGAAAATTATAAAATATATATGATAGATCCCACTTGTTTACCACTTTTAAATTTTGCTCAGTTCCCATGGCAACTGAAAACCATTTACAATTTTTTTTTTTTTTAAAGGTGATAAGTTTGGAACTTGTGCATAACGTATAAAGTAATACCACTAATTTAAATCTATAATTCAGTTATGTGAGATACTTCAGCTATAATAATTTATAAATGTGTATAAATTTAATGTACAAAATTAGGGCAAATTTAATTATGATAAAACACGTGAATCTATACGTAGATTTTATGAATTTGTAGAAATAGAATAATTTTAAGCAACGTTGATGAAGCAGGAAGGGAAGCGGCGAACCCTTGGATTAAATCGTATAATTGTCATACTAAAATTACTCCTGAATGGAATAATTTATAGCCCCCACTGAAAAGGGAATCAAAGGATCCTTACGATATATGGTGTACTCTTGGTCGTCCGAGAATAGGGGCAGCTTACATGAATATGAATAGAAGTAGGATCCACTATAAAGCAGCCATAAGACGATGTAAGCAGGAAGAAGATTCCGTTCGAGTTTCAAAAGCCTGTGAGGTTAATTTAAATGATAATAGTAACAAATTATGGAAATTTGTCAAGAAAGAAACGAGTGCTAAGAATGCCATCCCATCGACAATTGTTGGAGTGTCTTGGGAGGTAGAAATAGCTAATTTATGAAGAACGCAGTACTCAGACATCCTTAACAGCGTGGGGAGAGTTAATCTTAATGTAGCCGCAATAGAACGACATTAGGTAGGGCCAGTGAAAATACGGTGACTTCAGCGCCTGAAATTAAGAGTCTGATTAAAGAGCTAAAGACAGGCGCCTCACCGGGGATAGATGACCTATCGCGCGAGTATTTAAAGTATGTTAATGGTGTGATCAATCTTCATATCTCATTACTGCTCTCAGCCATGCTTGCTCAGTTATATTCCTGCAGAGTTTATGAGGGTTTACATCACACCTCTTGTTAAAAATAAATATGGGGACATTCTATCTATCAATAACTAACGCCTCCTGCTTCTCAAAATTATTTGAGAAACTTTTGCTACGCCGACTAAATGATTATTTATGGATGTCTCCTAATCAGTTTTGTTTTAAAAAATCCCATTCAACTGACCTGTTTATATGTTTTTTGAAGGAGACTGTATTTAGATATACTGTCAGTAGTTCAACTACTTATAGTTGTTTTTTTAATATAAGCAAAGCATATGATAGAGTGAATCACAATATTTTATTTTAAAAATTAGAAGAGAGGAATATTCCACCAAATGTTTTGAACTTATTGAAATTTTGGTACATACACCAAATTTTTACTGTTAAATGGGGCAGTGTATTGTCTGAATGTTTTGGTTCCTCAAACGGAGTTAGAAAAGTCTCTTTGCTCTCTCCACTGCTGTTTAATATATATATATATATATATATATATATATATATATATATATATATATATATATATATATATATATATATATATATATATATATACCGGGTGTCCGAGAATTATCTGTACAATTTTTGGCTGTTATTAAAAGTCAACCATGAAGTGTAGAAATTCCAGTGTTGTCCCATTTTACAGAGAATTTCATTAAGTTTTTTCTGATACCACGTTTTGACAAGTTTTTTAGAAATGTACGCGGGTGACAGACATTGATGATTTAAAAGCAAGAATCACAGCTGCTATTGAGCGAATTGATGTGGATATGCTGCAGCGTACATGGCAACATTTGGATTATCGATTGGATGTTTTACGAATCACTGATGGTGCACATATCGAATGTTTGTAACAACGTTACTTTAATAAAAGAAACTTTTGAAAATACAGATTCTAAATAATCTTGTTTAAGAATTTTACGTGTGTTATCAAGAATTTTATTAAAAGATGAAATTGTACAGATAATGTTCGGACACACTGGAATTTCTACACTTCATGGTTGACTTTTAATAACAGCCAAAAATTGTACAGATAATTCTCGGACACCCTGTATATATGTATATATAGATAGATAGATGGATTAATTTCTTCCCTTAATAAGGCAAGAGTGGGATGCTGTATAGATGACATGAGAATAAATAACTTCGTCTGTGCCGATGGTATGGTGTTAAAAAGCCCTTTGGTGAAAGGTCTGAAACATATAAAAATTTGACAATTATATTCATAGAACCATGACATTAATTTTAATGTTACTAAAACTAGGGTTATGCAATTCAATCCCAAAAGCTCAAACCAAACAGCGAATATTATTTTCAAATTCAGAGACGAACCAATAGATTAGGTACAAGAATTTAAGTATCTGGGTCGAACTATCATCCGCTCCTTGAGTAACGACTCAGACATAAGGAAACAATATCGAAATTACTGTGCTAAGGCAAACATGATTATAAGGAACTTCAAACTCTGTACGAGTGAGCTAAAGACACTTTTTTCGCACTTTCTGCCCTAATATTTATGGGCAGCAACTCTGGGTTAATTATAAAGAGGGTTCCTGCAGAATCGTTAATTTGCTTTACAACAGGTCATATAGACTGCTACATAAGTTACCTCAAAGATGCTCAGTCTCTCAAATGTTCGCTAACTGCAACGTTCCGAGCCTTCCTGAGGTAACAAGACGTGCACGATACAGTCTAATGTGAAGAATTAAGAACTCAGACAATTCAATTATTTATCCAAGATATTCCCCAGTCCTGCTTTATGTCTTCGACTGTACATTGTGAACCTCTCAGAATAAAAGTGTTTGTCTGTAGCTCCACTTAACTCCTACATTAGACATTCCATTACTTGTACTTTTTTATTTTTATGAAACTGTTATTACTATTTTATTATTTCTCGTTTCTTTACGTGTATCATTGTTATGTCTTTATTACCGCAGTCCTTTTTTGTTTTTGTTTTCTAAATTTATTGTTTAATAATTAGTTATATCGTTGATTATCTCGATGGATACTGTACCTTTTTAGGTGGAGGATCTGTCTATATATATGGTGATATTGTCACTACGTGTACGTTTAATTTTTATTTCCTGTTTTCCTTCTTTTTGTAGTTTTAGCAGTGGGTAGTTTTAATTACTACTTGTTTCAGTACTCGTCTTATTTTTATTCTTTTAATCATAATTTTTAGTTTTTTTAAATGTATTTCTGTTTGATTTATCTTCTCGTTTATTACCTTCGAGAATATAATTATTATTTTTATGAGATTTATAATATCCTGCCAATAAAGCTTATCATTATCATCATTATCATTATTATATTGCAAACGTTTTACGAGTAAAAGGTGTAAATACGTCTACAAGAAAACTATCGAAAGGAACCCTTTTTCCCGCACCTTTGGTTTCTTGCTGTATTATTTAAAATATAATTTTTTTCTCATACATTCCCTTCAGTTTAATATATTCTTATTTCAATAATTATCATGATTATGCTAAAAAAAATTTTATCCGTTACAACGTCAAGGGTTGTTTGATAGGAGGAACCTACAACTGAACCTGGATTCAGAACCAAAAACGGCTACAGAATCGAAAAGCAGTAAATGGGTCTCCCATTCAACTACTTATCAGACCCAATGTCGCTTGACTTCAATGATCTTACTGGAAGCGATTTGACGGTGTGGATAAGCTATTTATGCTTATCAGTTTAAAATATACCAATACATTTATCAATGTAATGCATTTCACTACTATTAAAAAAAAAAAATCATAAAAAATGTATAACTACAGTAATTTTAGAATGTGTTCATACGAAATGGAAAGAAACAAATGAAATGCCACCACGTAATATTTAATATTTTGCATATCTCCTATCTGCTTCTATAACATCGCTGAGAGGTCTGCAGATAAATGCTACAAGGCTTTTAAATTAATTTGGACTTCTTCGCAAACTCTCCCACACATCAGTAATGTGCCTCAAAAGATTATCCGCATTACGCATTACTCTGTCCCAAAATTTTTGTGCTATTATATCCCAAACATTTTCAACTGCGTTTAAGTTTATAGGCCAATCACTTATGATGATGTCATCGCTGTTATCAATTCAATAAAGCACCACGAAAGATATGATATATATACTGCGTATGAGACTATTATTATTATTATATAAGGGGTTCCAAAAAACCTTAGCCCCCCATTTGCAGCTTACATGTTTACTTATATCGAAATAGTTTTTAGTGATTATAAAAATATATAAAATTCTTTATTTATTGCAGGTATTAAAATTACTCTAGCTGATAAAGTGATAATATAACGGCTTCTCAATTAATTGGTGATTCGGAGAGGCAACGTGTGATAGATCGCATACGAGCAATAACATTTCGGGAAGCTCGTGGTGCTGAAGCCACCTTTATAACACGTTCATGGGTTGCCAAAAAGTTGCGAAGAAGTGAGGACTTCGTCAAAAGAAATTGGAATAAAACTGTGGATGAATGTGAAATGGATACAACCAAATCTGGGCGCCCAAATTTGCCACTCTCTCAGGAAACAAAGGACATCATTGAAAGCGGTACGCGTACGCGGTAAAACAGCTGTGCTAAACTTTCTAGAGAGATC
The DNA here is from genome assembly GCA_023014485.1 of Bathynomus jamesi. Lineage (NCBI taxonomy): Eukaryota > Metazoa > Arthropoda > Malacostraca > Isopoda > Cirolanidae > Bathynomus > Bathynomus jamesi. The sequence continues at coordinate 152,610 of JAJOZX010005925.1, forward strand.
GAAGTGTTGCGAGGGAAGATCGTTAGTGGTGAGATCATTCGACTGTACCGTCATAGGCAAGGTTTAAAGCCTTGGCATGAACTTCCAAAGACAAGAAAAACTCAACTTAACATCGATGACAGAATGTGGTTTGCCCATTATCTTGAAGATTGGGATGTGGATGATTTCATGCATTTAGCTCTCTCCGATGAATTTTTTGTTTACGTAACACGTCGGCCTAACTACCAAAATGATCGAATGTGGGCCACAACACCAGATGAAATCGATGACAATGAACATTATCGCGAATTATTAAAAAGTCCAGACTGTGTTGGTGTGTTTGTTTTGTTCACTGCAAAGAAGCTCTCGTGGGTGCTGAAGCCAAATGATCAGAGTTGGGATGGACAGTATTTTCGTGATATTCTATCCCAGCATGTCATTCCTTTTCTAAGAAACCCAAACAATGTTATGGATGTCGATCAGGTCACACTTCTGCACGATAAGGCCCCCTGCTTTAAGGCATCAGCTACTCAACAGTTGTTGCGGAACCATGAGATCGATTTCTTTGGAAATGAAGAATGGCCAGGAAATTCTCCTGACCTGAACGTCTGTGAACGCATTTGATCAGTTATAAAGGACAAGGTTGAATGTCTCTTGTTTCAAGAACCTGCAACAAATCGATTTTCGAAGGATACAATGACGCAACACATTGAAATTGTTTTAGCAAATTTGCGTAACGATCAAGATCTATTCACGTCACTTTTGGCAAGCTACCCAAAGCGAATTCAGGCTGTCTTGGAAGCCAATGGCGGGAACACCAAGTTTTAATTGTTTCTCATTAAATGCAGGATTAAATTCTCTTTTGTAAGGTATGTTTAGTTTTACTGTACCTCTAATGGTTTAGGCCAAGGGCAGGGGGGATAAGGTTTATTGGAGCTCCTTATTAAATAAAATGGTTTTCCTTGTGGAATAATATTTGTCCTGACATTCAGTAGCAGGACATCACTTAATATATCGACATACTCATGGGCGTCATGCAACAAATATTTCGGGGAGTGCACTGTCAGAGAAATAGTTTTTAAACAGTTGCAAGGAATCAGTAATTCAGTGTTATAACTACGGTACATTTTAAGGATAAGAAATGTCAACAGTATATATAGGATTAATTTATTTGAATTCCCTTATCTTTACTAAGTATTATTTCGTAAAATTAAATTTATTTCAGTAAATTTGGGGAGGCATGTGCCTACTCAACATCTATGGGCATGACGCCTCTGGACATACTGCTGTCCCGTCAGTTGTCCTTCAGTCTTTGTAACTTCACCAATTCTAACTGCAGACATCCATCCCCACACCCAGGCATTAACTCGTCCGTTCTCTTCTGTTGTTTGAATGTAGGCCTCAAGATATCTAGTACCGCGCGTACGGAAGCAATGGTTTGGCCCATGACATTCAGTAAAGGAAGTTTTTTCATCACAAAATACATGTTATGATATAGAATTAATATGGAAAGCTACATGTAGCGACGCTATACATCGAAAATGTTGGAACAGCATAAAGATAAAGAAATTCTACTGGTTACATTAGCATATTTACATTCTGAATGGTTTACCCACGTCGTCAAACCGCTTCCAGTGAGATAATCAAAGTCAAGCGACATTGGGTCTGCTAAGTGGTTGAATGGGTCTATTTACTACTTTTCAATTCTATAGCCATACCTTCTTCTAAATTCAGGTTCAAATGTAGATCCTAATATCACACTACCTTTGACGTTGCAAACGGATAAAACATTTCTAACATAAAAAGAATAATTACTAGACGAGAATATATTAAACTTAAGGGAGTGTCTGAGAGAAACATATATTTTAAATAATACAGCAAGATCCAGATGGTGCAGAAAACATTTTCTTCCTCTAGTTTTCTTTTAAAAGTAATTCACACCTTTTGCTTGTAAAAAGTTTAGAATGTAAATACTCACGAACGTTGCTCAAATTATTCTATTTCAACAAATTCACAATATCTACGTTAATATTCGCTTGTTTTATTAAAATTAAACTTGTTTTAACTTTATACATTAAATTATAGATATTTATAAATTATTACAGCTAAAATACTTCACATTACTGAATTCTAGATTTCAGGTTCGTAGTATTGCTTTATACGCCATACACAAATGTCATAAAAGAGAAACAAATATTTCTTTTGTAAATGGTTTTCAGTTGCCATAGAAACGGGGGCAAATTTTAAAAGTGGTAAAGACACTATTTTATAACTTTTGGAAGGACAAAACATGTCACCGACTATATATATTATATATATAATATATATATAATATATAAATATATATTATATAATATATATATATATAATATATATATATATATATATATATATATTATATATGGTGAACGGGGTTGCCAAAGAAAAGGTTCACATCTACCGATCCACTTTTCGAGGAAACGTTCCATTCAAAAAACCTCTAACATTCACAGCACATTGACATAGAATTCAGTCTTGAAGAATTGTGATATTTTAAAAAATAAAAATCTAAGTTGCCGGAAAAAAATTAAGAAATTTCTCATCCAGCATTGCAAGGGCCTTAACTTCTTAAACACCACAATTTTTCAGCAAGGAGGAGCTCCATGTCACTATGTTTTGAAATTTAGAAGTTTATTTTACTAAAACGTTTCCCAGAAAATGGCTCAGTATAGGTAGACCTTTACTTTGGCCATCCCTTTCACCAGAACTCACTCCCGTTGGATCATTTTCCTGTGGGAACATGTTGAAAGCACTGTTTACTCTTCCAAATTACAAAATCTGGATAAAATAAAGAACAGATCCCACAAGAACAATGAATGATATACCACAAGAACATCTGAAGAATGCTTTTTGTTCTTTAAGAACAAAAGTTGAACGTTGTATTAATGCACATGGTGGATTTGTTGAAACCTGAAGTAACATTACTATAAACTAAAAAAAATGCTTAAAAAAATGCTTAAAAGTGCTTTTAAATGACTTTGTCCGCTTTCATCCATTTAGTCTAAAAATAAAGTTATCACCACTATTTTAATTCGCACAAATACTGTACCATATACTCGTGTCTGTGTGTGTGTCTGCGCGTGTGTGTGTGTGTGTGTGTGTGTGTGTGTGTGTGTGTATATATATATACAGTATATATATATAAAATTTCATTTACATTAATTTTAAAAAAATTCAAACATTTGCAGGATTTATAAATGCAGAAAACAAATATAATAATGTACAAACAATATTTGAACGCTTCAGGGCTTCCGCCAGAATTGTTCATTTTGACAAAGGTCAAACTTGCTGACCACGACTTAAACCTACAGCTTAACGTGGAAAGTCAGAAATTACATCCCTCGCCCGGACTCGATCTCACGACCTCCCGATCAGCAGACCAACGGCTTGACCACTAGGCTACCCAGAGTACCCATTTATATATCAACTAAATTCTTTTTGTACGAAAGGATTAACAGCTGGGCGAGCTGAACGCCGCCTGTACTCGTCAGGAATCGAATTCGGAGCCGGTGGATTCTTAGTCACCGACGCTAAGCACTACTCCACCGAGTAGTGTATATATATATATATATATATATATATATATATATATATATATATATATATATCAGGTCATCCCATAAGTAATGTCGTTTTTTAGATCGGAATTTGAAGGACAAAAAGAAACTCAACTGAAACTTTTTAATCTAGTATATATTTTCCATCGGAATCAATGACACTGCCAATGTCCTACAAGCTTTTCAATGCCATGTTTATAAAATTTAGGCGGTTTTGAGGCAATAAACGTAAAAAGACTGGTGTGCAGGTCATCTAAAGAAGTATACTGTTTCTCGTCAAGATAGTTTGGCAGACTCCTGAAGAGATGATAATCTGAAGGTTCAAGGTCTGGAGAATATGGAAGATGTGGAAGTTTTTCCCACCCAAGCTCCTCAATTTTTGCAGAAGTGATCCGAGCGGTATGAGGACGTGCGTTGTCGTGGTGGAACACGATTCCTTTCCGATTAACCAAAGAAGGTCTCTTTTCTTTTAGTGCAGTGTTCAATCGATCCAGTTGTTGACAGTAGACTTGAGCGGTGATTGTTTGGTTGTGTGGTAAGGTTTCAAAGTGTATTACACCACCCTTATTGCACCAAACACTAAGCAACACCTTCCGAGGGTGAAGATTTGGTTTTGGCTGTGGTGTCGCTGGTTCTCCGGCACAAACCCACTGTCGACGGCGCTTAGCATTCTGGTACAGTATCCACTTTTCATCACCAGTCACTAAACGGTGCAAAAACGGATCTAGGAGTTCACGGGAATGAAGAGCTGTGCTAATATTTACCCGCACCCTCAGATTGTCGACCGACAATTCATGTGGCACCCATTTTCCTAACTTAGGCACTTTCCCGAGTTGTTGCAAATGTCGATGGATGGTGGACGGGGATGAATTGAGTTTCTGGGTCAATTCTTCGACAGTTGTTGAACAGTCTTCTTCAAGTGCGGCTAACAGCGGGTCATCATCAAACTCAGCAGGGCGTCCAGAGCGTGCTGCATCTGTCAAACAATAGTCACCATTCCTAAACTTTTGAAACTATCTTTGACATTTCCTCACATGCAGAATATCGTTGCCATAAACGTCCTGAATGTTTCGCGTTGCTTCAGTAGCACTATTCCCTTTTTTGAACTCGTAAAGCATTATATGCCTGATATGCTCTTGAACTAGGCCTGTTCAAAAATCAACTTTTTCTTATTTTCATAGGTTTCTGTACATTTTCCCATGCTTTTTGACCTGAAAAAGCCGAAAATCACAACTATTTTGACCTAGGATGTTGGGAAGCATTGTCGCATGGAGCTTTAAATTTTCTGCCTTGAAATCGGCCAAAGCGCCAATTCCGGGGTCCCTTGAATTATGTTTTGCACTTTAACTTTTGATCTAAACAAGATAGAGCAACAAATTAGGTATCAAATGAAAGAGCATAAAATTAATAATAATAATAATAATAATAATAAATAAATAATAATTAATAATAATAATAATAATAATAATAATTATCTATTATTTTTCAGGAAACAACAGAAACTCAATCAGAATCTAGAAAACCATCTACAAGTTACAACTTCACAATGGCATTAAGCAAGGAGCTGAGGGAGCTCCGTGGGCGCACAGTTGATATCTCAGAACCTCCACGTACTGTCCACAGGCAGGTGTCAACTGGGCCATCTACCAGATCTCTCACTGAAACTTTCCTGGTTGGATACCCTTCAGCTTTTATCAGTGGTTCCCAGCTTCCCACCAACAGACAGGCGTTCCAGTATTTCCTTAATCTTCAGAATTTACCGGAAAATGCAGGGAGGCCCATGGTTCAAGACCTTGCATATGAAACAGTTGAATCTATCATCCCATTCTGGCAGATGGCTAGGATCAAGACAATGACCAAGTACAACGCAATGAAGCTCTTCATGAAACTACATGAGAAACATCGTGCTCTGGTGAAAGCAAAGGAAGAGCAAGTAACCCTGGAGGAAAAAGAGGAGCATTTGTGCTGGAATTAGACAGCCTGTTCGATATAGGAGCTCCAGATGCAATCCAGGAAATACAGAACAACAGACTGTTATCCAGAGAGAAGAAAGATGAGGATATCAGGTTCTACGAAGACCAAAAGACTGAGAGGAAAGGTCATATGTCTGGTCATGACAAGATTTTTGAGACAAGATCCCTGCAGCAAGCAGCGAGGAATGAAAGACTGCAGCATAGACAAGAACAAGGTAAAACTAATTACTTTGAACGTTACAAAAAGTTTTAAGTTTTACTCCATTGCGATATTTAGCATGTACTTAACAATTACTGTCTTAACATGTTGTACTATTTTACAGCTGCAGCAGAACAAGAGGCAGTTGTTCATGTGGATGACATTACCTGGGGTGACTCAACTGACAACGACGCTAACACAGAGGACATGGATTACCATCAGCCTCGTCCTGGATGTTCTCACCATCAAGACACTGTGAGTGACTAGTGTGACTTTGACGTTTCCAAGGAAGGTCATGGAATGTGATGTCATCTGCAATACAGCTGATCGTCTTGGTTTATCAGACAATCAAGTTACTGCCATGGTTTCTGCCACCTTGAAAGCTGGAGGGGCTGATCTGGATAACTTCGTCATCTCAACCTCAACAACACGTCGCAACAGAATGCTGTCCAGGTATAATATCAGCCAGAGTCACATGTCCAAGTTTTGTGAAAACCCCCCACAGTACGCTGCCTTACACTGGGATGGAAAGTTGCTCAAAGATGTCTTGGGCAGTGAACCTGGAAGTACCTCAGAGACTTTAGCTGTGCTAGTGTCTGGTCCACCTTCATACACTGAAGGAAAGTTATTGGGAGTAACTGTCATCGACAATTCTTCTGGCACAGCTCAGGCTGAGGCTTCAATGGATTTACTGGACACATGGGAACTTACGGATAATGTTACTGCCCTTGTTTTTGACACTACATCCAGTAACAGTGGAGTTCACAGAGGAGCTGCCAAACTGCTAGAGAAAATGCTGAACAAAAAGGTGTTTTATCTGGCCTGTCGACATCACATCCTGGAAATCCTAGTAGGAGCAGTTTGGGAGAAGCTGTTTGGGAAGGTGAAGGGGCCAGATAATCCCTGGTTTGAGCATCTGAAGGATGTTTGGACGGACTTGTCCAAGGAAAACCCAAAGATGCTGGCTATCAACAGCAAATGGCTGAAGGAAAAGAAGAAGAACAGTGAAGAAATACTCCAAGACATTCTAACAGCAGAAAGGCTTCCAAGAGCCGACTACAGGGAAATGGCTGAACTGACAGTCATTGTTCTTGGAGGAACGCCTCCTCGAGGTATTCACTGGAGTCGACCAGGCGCCATTCATCAGGCCAGATGGATGGCCAGAAACCTGTACTCCATGAAAATGCTGATGTTTGCAGATCAACTTGAGTACGACGAAGACACTGTATCAAAGCTGGAAAGACTCAACACCTTCCTTGCGCTGTTCTACACTCCTGTATGGATGATGTCAATGTCTGCTGCAGATGCTCCCGTGAATGATCTAAGTCTAATCCAGGACATGTTGAAGTACAAGAAAACTGACCCAGAGCTTGCTGATGCAGTACTTAATAAGATGGAAAACCACAAATGGTACCTGACGCAGGAAGTCGTGCCATTTGCCCTGTTCAGCAGTAGATTGAGTGACACATTGAAGCACGACATTGCTGCCCAGTTACATGCCACTGAGAAGCCAGACAGCTTCAGAACAGGAAAGCCTCTATTCCAGAGAGTCACAGCTAAGACCACCCTGGTTGATCTCATTGGCCCAGAATCACATTTCCTGCTGGACACACTGAACATTGGATCCGAGTGGCTTCTGGAACCTGTCACGTCTTGGCCACAGAATGAGGACTACAGAAAAGCGTTGAACTATGTTAAGAATCTGAAAGCGGTGAATGACGTTGCTGAACGTGGTGTCAAGATGATGAGCGACTTTGCAAATGTCATAACAACAGATGCCAAGCAAAGGGACTATCTCCTTCAAGCTGTGGAGTTCAACAGACGCCGCTTTGACAGCTTCAAGAAACGAACTCTCAACAACTGACTGTGTAAATGTCATTATGAAATTAATCATCATGTAATGCTTTCACTTCTTGATCGATTAGACTTGTGACAAAATGTTAATCTCAAATTTGTGTCATGAATAAGGCGCCTTGTCTGCCTTGAGTGTGAGAAAACGAATTTTGTGATATTTCTGAAATCTTTGTATGTACCAATGTGCCATTTCTTGTTCCAAGACTATCATAATTGTATAAGTTAGAAAGAGGATTAAAACACTTTAATTTGGTGCCTATTTTGTTGCTCTATTGTTTAGATAAAAAGTTATAGTGCAAAACATGATTCAAGGGACCCCGGAACTGGTGCTTTTGGCCGATTTCAAGGCAGAAAACTTAAAGCTCCATGCGGCAATGCTTCCCAACAACCTAGGTCAAAATGGTTGTGATTTTCGGCCTTTTCAGGTCAAAAAGCATGGGAAAAAGTACAGAAACCTATGAAAATAAGAAAAAGTTGATTTTTGAACAGGGCTAAATTGCTCTTCTGATACCGCCATGTTTATGAGGGGTTCACATAAAGCAAAACACACGTCTTCACTGGTCAAGGTCTGTAAAGTATGTAGCGAAACACGATAGATCTCCTCTTAGATATAACCTTCAGAAATTATGCTTAAACCGAGTAGGACTAGTTTAAACTTAATCTATCGTAAAAACGACATTACTTATGGGATGACCTGATATATATCCTCTCCTTGAGAGGAGGGGCAACAAGCTTGACCTTCGTGAAATGAGGAATCATCGCACCGAACATTTGAAAGGTTGATACGATACGTAAAAGCACTACATTATTCCCAGCACAAGTTTCGATATTTCACATGTCTTTCAGCTGTACAATAAAAGAGTTTAAATACTGGAGGAATGGAGTTCAGGTGATTGGGGCGTGGCTCGTTATCACCACCTTAATCGCTGGATTAAATCTATAGTTTCCCTTTAATAAGTTAAAGTTTGGAAGAGTCTCAATTAAAGCAGACTCTACTATTAATTTTTTAATTTAGTTGTTTGAATTGAAAACTATTTTGCTTTCATTCCAATTAGTGAAATTAGTTATGATGATTTTGGGCATGTTGACGATGTTGGGCATGTTTAAAAACGAATCCATTTCAATTTTTAAACACGTCCAACGTCGTATGACTCATTTAATTAGAATGAAAGCAAAATACTCCACCAATAAAGCGAAGAATGAGAAATCAATATTTCCTCATTTTATTAATGCACGAAGAATAGGCCTATAGAAAGTTTTATCACCTTAGAAAATTTTGTTGAAGAAAACTTTGTCTCTTCTTTTTTTTTTTTTGAAGAAACAATTGAAGACAAAATAAGTTCGTGATGAATATTTACAACAGGAGTCGTAGACATTTTTACAAATGAGTCTCAAGATCGCCTTGTAGAAGTAAGTTTTTTAATGACCTCAATATGTAGCAATGTCGATACTAACGTATATATTAAACTGACAAAATAGATTAGGTTACGTGTACTGAACGTGATTACGACATCTAATCGACTTGACATTCTATCGACAAGTATACTGTGGGTTACATTAACTTAAATTTAGTTATTTTTTTTAGTGTCGATGATATGGTCTTATCGATCGGATGACTATATAGGACAGGGTTGGCAAAAACCCAGCAAAAAACCCAAAAAACCAGCAAAAACCCAACTTTTTTTTTGCTGGGTAGTTGGGTTTTTGCTGGGTTTTTGCCAACCCTGATATAGGACCATATTGGAAGGCATTACTGGCGAAATTTTGGAGTGTTACTGTTTGGTGTAATGGAGAAAGTTTCCCTTGGATTAAAAAATTGTATCGGTCATTTAGCAGAAATCAAAATTTTTAAATGTTCGTGAAATTCAAAATTAAATCAGATTCCTGAGACCAACAATTTTAAATTCTCGACAGGAAACAAAGACGTCAAGATGTTGGAAAGATTTTGCGTGGATTCTCTCTAAACTACAAATAAATAATTAGGGTAAAATACAGGTTAATTCGTACTAATAGTTCTTGTAAATGTATTTTCAAGTCATCTGAATCAACATAACTTCAGAATCAACATAACTTCAAGATAAAATGGTGGCGATAATTTATACTGTAGATTTTTCGAAATATCTCTGGATAAGGAATCTAGATATATTGTTTTATTATTACTATTATTATTATTATTTAGTTCATTTATTTACTTTATATAACTGAATTTGTTACCGATTTAACAATAAATTTATACGAATTTTACGTAATGGATAGTACAATGAACTGTAAAGATAGTGAAATCGTGCGGGTATGTGGTCTGCTTACGCATTTATGTGATCATGTGGTCGAGTTACAATCCCGATTATCATACATGATGGCATACAAGAATGTAAATGGAAAGAAAAAAGGCAATAAAATTGGGAAACTGGGACCTAATGGGATTCGAACCCGCGTCACGTAGATTTAGAGTCAACGTTCCTACCACTCACGCCATCCAAAACCTCAAAAAAAAAGTTTGTTTACGCGAGGCCAGCAATATTTACATTGTTTGACAATGCTCCACTCAACTTCCTCGCCTTAGAAAGCATATAAGCCTCCACTCCTATTTAAGTGTACTTATTTTCATTATTAAACATTATTTCAGTTCTAATAAAAGTCACAAAATCATTCTTGATAAAGGAACTTTTGGAGGGTGAGGTAAACACACACAACTATTGGGTGTATTATATATATATATATGATGAATAAAACCACGAAGGAAAAAAGAAACACAAAGGGGTGCTCAAGCGCTTTCGTCTAATGACATCCTCAGGAACACTGGAGTGAAAGGACAGATCAAGGCAATATATAGGTTACAAAAATACATACATACATACATATTCATATATATATATATATATATATATATATATATATATATATATATATATATATATATATATATATATACATATATATAGTAGCATAGAAAAAATTGTGGGAGGAGCAAACATTTATGGTTTATGAAACAGGTCACAAAAGAATAAAGAAATAAAAATAAATATAAATATAAATTGAGAAAAAATTAATTACCAAATAGTGCCTTAGTGATATATATGTCACAGCCTAAATAATCATAAAGAAATAAACAGGCAAATAAAAAAACCACAAAATATATACATAATATATATATATATATATATATATATATATATATATATATATATATATATATATATATATATATATATATATATATATATATATATATATATATATATATATAAAGACACTTTTAGCACTTTGGCCGACCTTCAATATAAATTCAAATGGCTTGTTTATGGAACAGGTCACAAAAGAAAAGAAATAAAAATAAAAATAAATATAAATATTGTAAGTGGAGTCTACAAATTCAAGCTCAAAGGGAAGTTTTACAATCAATTAATAGTCATTATGGACAAAGTGGATTACATTGGAAAGATGAATGAGCTGCTTCAGGACCCCGCCACATACGTGAAACTTAGGAAGAACCCACAGGATGATGTCATCAAATCATTCAATAGTGGCTTGAAACGCATTCTCAAAGATCATAAGGATTTAATTCCCCTTTTTTTGTCCATTTCACCTGCTCTGCTATCTTTATGGTCTTATTAAAACCCACAAACCGGGTAACCCTATGCGCCCTATTATAGCTCGGTGGGCTCTATTACCTATAAACTCTCCAAATGGCTTGTTAATGTTTTGTCCCCCATTCTTGGAACTGTCTCTGATTCACACGTAAAAAATTCCATGGATCTCACTGAAAAATTGAATAATGTTCGCATTAATACCAACGATAGATTGATCAGTTTCGACGTTTGTTCATTGTTCACAAAAGTGCCGATTGATGATATGCTTGACTTTCTCGCCAGAGAATTACATAATTATGATTTACCATTACCTGCACACACTGTTTTGGAGCTTATTAAGCTTTGTATCAAGGATTGTAAATCACTTTCAATGGCGAGCATTATCAACAAGTTTTTGGATGGCTATGGGCAACCCTTTGTCGCCCCTTCTCTCCAATATTTATATGGAGTTTTTTGAAATTACTTACATTCGAGATCCTGGGGGTTGGCATCCCTTGGTTGCGGTACGTCGACGATATTTTGTGTATCTGGCCCATGAATCGTGACCTGGATGACTTCCTCCTTCAGTTAAATGACCAAGTCCCCTCCATTAAATTTTACTTTAGAAGTGAACAAGACAACTCAATCCGTTTTTGGATTGCGTGTTCATAGGGATAGCCCGGTTTTAAGTTTAGTATCTATCGGAAAAAAAAAACAATTTGTCCTACGTACACTTTTACTCTGGACATGACACCCCTATTAAAAAGGCCATATTTTCCTCAATGTTTTCTCCGCGCTCTTAGGATCGCCAGTCCGGAATACATCGATGCCGAATTGGAAAATATCAACGGTATTGAAGTGAGTTGTGTTACCCTTCTGCGTTCATGGAATCTTGTCTTAATAAGGCTAAACGAACCTTCTATCGTGTGAATAATAACACTCGCACCTTGTCAAAGAATATTTTAGTACTTCCATTTTTCCCGGGCTTCTTAGGCATTGCTAATGTACTTAAACTTTTGATATCAGTGTAGTTTTTTCATATAACAATATTGTGAAAAACATCATAGTAAAATAGCCCTACCAATAATTTTAGGCATTATCTATAAAATTGGGTGTAAGCAATGTGATTCCTTTTACATAGGTCAGACGGGAAAGGATTTGCAAACGCGTGTAAACAGCATCAATATTCGTTAGAACGGGACAGTTGTCCAGTGCCCTTTTTGTCCATTTGTCAGTTTATCCATTGTATTGATTGGAATAATGTTTCAGTTTTTGTTTCACTCTAGCAACATTGTTAATAGAAATTTCTTGAGTCGGCTATAATTCCAACTTACAAATAACCTTACATGAGTAAAGTCTGTTTCAACTCGATCCCGTTGCTCTGAATTCTTCAGAATGGATTTAAACAAAAAGGGCAGGTTGTTAAATCTTTGGTAAAAATTTGTTTGTCTTTTGTTTCTCTTACAATTTTATTTTTCAATTTTTTGCTGTATGCGTGTATGTGTATGTATATGTGTATGTGAGTATGTGTGTGGTCATTGCAGTTAAATGTGTTTGTATGTATATGTGTGTATATGTATGTATGTATGTATGTATGTATGTATGTATGTATGCAGTTAAATGTGTATATATATATATATATATATATGTGTATGTACCTTACCTTACTTACCTTACAACCTCACAAAGGTTCTGCGCGATGATTTCTCATTCGCGATGGTCAAGCTTGTATGTGTATATTTATATATGTGTGTGTGTGTGTGTGTTTGTATATATGTGTGTATATGTATATATATTTGGTTATGCGGGTATACATGTGTACGTGTATTATTTGTAATTTTTTTTTTTCAATTTATATTTATTTTTATTTCTTTTTCTTTTGCGACCTACCGTTTTTTCAGACAATAATTATAAAAACAAATTGGTAATTTTTTCCCTTATGCATATATATATTATATATTCTGTATATATTGCGTTTATATTTCGTATATATACCGTATATATGTTGTATATATATTTTATGTTCTTTATATATCATCTAGGCATCATTTTTGTTTTCCAATTTATATTTACTTGTACTTTTTTATTCGTTTGTGACTATAATATGCATATGTGGTAATTTTTCCCTTATAAATTGTGTGCCTCTCTTAAAATTTATCTTCAATTTATTATTATTATTTTTTATTATTTTTTTAATAATTAATTTTTTTTTTTTTTTTTTTTTTTTTTTTGTGACATTATATCAATTTGGCATCATCTATTAAATGATTGTAAACTTCCCTTTTGAGCTTGAATTTGTAGACTCCACTTACAATATTTATATTTATTTTTATTTTATTTCTTTATTCTTTTGTGACCTGTTCCATAAACAAGCCATTTGAATTTATATTGAAGGTCGGCCAAAGTGCTAAAAGTGTCTTTTTATATATATATATATATATATATATATATATGTATGTATATATATTGTGGTTTTTTTATTTGCCTGTTTATTTCTTTGATTATTTAGGCTGTGACATATATATCACTAAGCACTATTTGGTAATTAATTTTTTCTCAATTTAGTTTATATTTATATTTTATTTCTTTATTCTTTTGTGACCTGTTTCATAACCATAAATGTTTGCTCCTCCCACAATTTTTTTCTATGCTTACTATATATATGTATATGTATAATATATATATATATATATATATATATGTATAATATACAAAGGTGGGCATTGCGGCGCAACTTGCGGCGCCACATTTTTTGGTTGCGCTTGCGCTTGCGGCGCAACTTTTTGAAAAGGTTGCGCTTGCGCGTGCGGCGCAACTTTTCAGCAGAGTTGCGGTTGCGGTTGCGGCGCTACAAAAATTGTTGCGCGTGCCCACCACTGCAGATATACATTAATGCAAAGGTGGGCAGTTGCGCGCAAAAAGTTGCGGCGCAACTTGCGGCGCAACATTTTTGGTTGCGCTTGCGCTTGCGGCACAACTTTTTGAAAAGGGTTGCGCTTGCGCGTGCGGCGCAACTATTTCAGCAGAGTTGCGGTTGCGGTTGCGGCGCTACAAAAATTGTTGCGCATGCCCACCACTGTATATATATATATATATGAATATGTATGTATGTATGTTTATTTTTGTAACCTATATATTGCCTTGATCTGTCCTTTCACTCCAGTGTTCCTGAGGATGTCATTAGACGAAAGCGCTTGAGCACCCCTTTGTGTTTCTTTTTTCCTTCGTGGTTTTATTCATCATAAATACTTTTCACGTGTCACTTTCGTGAAATAATTTTTCATATATATATATATATTTTAACTGCAAACAACACACAGTATAATTAATGTAAAGAACGACGCTTGTGTAAAAGAGCGTTCTCCCTCCTCATCTTGTGCGGAAAGCTCTTCTACACAAGCGTATATTAGGGTAGTCCAAAAAAATGAAAATGAAAAATATATTTCTCATGACACCCCAAACTGCATAATGATACTAAGGCTTCGAGTTGCGCCACTTTTAAATATGCACGAATCGATTCAGTTTTTTATTTTCAACATTATCAGTGGTTGTGGAATATGAACAAATGTCATGAGAAATATATTTTTCATTTTCATTTTTTTTTGTACCACCCTAATATAACTTATATATACTACAATACCTTGCTGCGTTTTGCGCAGCAAAAAAAAAAACCCGAAACAGAACCTATGGGAAGACTGGGAGGGGCGAATGTGTTACTAAAACCTTTCCTGGTTCTCCCTTAATGTGCACACTAAATTCGTTGCAGAATACCCTAGCGGCCCAGTGGTTCCCAAACCGTGCGCCGCGAGATGTAATTAGGTGCGCCGCGAAAGAGCAAGATTATATTTCAAAATGTGAAAAATACAAACTGAAATTCGTAATAAAGTATATGTATAAATACCTCTTGAATAAATTTTCGAATTTATGTACAAAGTGCGCCAAAATATTTTTACTTGTTCTAAAGTGCGCCGTGAGTAAAAAAAGTTTGGGAACCACTGCCCGGGGCCGGGGCCTAGCCGTTTAGGCGTGAATAAACGAACAGACATCGATATATATATATATATATATATATATATTAGATAAAGAAATTTTATTCGCACTTCGTCACTGATTTATTTTAATATCTTGTCATTACTGTATCGAAGCGTGGATTAAAGTTGGTCATGGTACGATACTGATTGGTTGTTTTTACCTTTTCCAAAAGAGCGAAGAAGGAACTTTTCATTGAGTTTCGAGTGATAAATTTTATTTTCCTGAAATGTTATCATAAATTGGTTGAAATTTATCGTGATTCTGTTTAAAATTTCGGATTTTCTGTAATATTTTCCGTATGATTACAATGTAAATGTTTTCTCCGGATTTCAGCTGAAGTTGGTAAAAGCGACATTACGGAGAAATTATTTGTTGAAAAACTATAAAACTATAATGTTGTTATGTGCAGTTATAAACGAGTCTGAATTTTGAAGTGTGCATTTCAGTGGATTATTTCAATATTGTTTTTGGGGGGGGGGGCTTTAAAATGTGTGAAATTCGCTTCCATAATAATTTACATAATTTCTTTGTTTATGTACCTTTCAAAGGTTCCGCGCGATGATTCCTCATTTCACGAAGGTCAAGCTTGTCGCCCCTCCTCTCGAGTTGGCCTGGTGAAGTAGTGAGTTGGTTTCTTGTACTCTCCACCTCACATAGCCAGGTACGCCCGGCTCATCGGGGATTGTTCTGAGCCAGGCGTCTAATCTTCTTCTGAAGATGTCCACTGTAACACCATTCGTGTTCCATAGGTCTTTCGGCAGTTGATTAAACAGTTTTGGTCCTCTCACAACAAAACTATTTTCTTTCAAGGTTAAGGATGTTCCCTGTCTAGCCTTTAATTTGGGAACACGACACAGTCTTCCTTTTCTACTTTCCACCGTTGTTTGGGGAGTTGCAGGGTTCAGAGTAAGATTAGGGACTAGTTTCTCCATTATTTTCCATGTGTAAATAATGGTGTATCTCTCTTCTTCTTTCTAGTGAATATAGGTTTAATTCGCGTAACCATTCCCAGTAATTTAGTTCTTTGCACCCCCTTGATCTTGGCTGTGAAGCTTCTCTGAATCCCTTCTAGCTGTCTAATGTCTTCTTTTTTTATATGGGGATGTTAGGACCGAGCAGTATTCCAATTTGGATATGATCAGTGTTTTCAGTAGAGGAATCATTATATTCTTATCCCTTCGTTTAAAGGTTTTCAGTATCTGCATCGTCAGTCATTACAACCCCTAAATATTTTGCGCTAGAATTCATCTGAATTTCCTGTCCATTTGGGGTATAATATTCCATGAATTTTAGGTCTTCTTATTTTCTGTGTTAAACTTCATATTATTGTCTTCCCTCCACTTGTAGATTCTGTTCATGTCGGTTTGTAGAGATCCTATATTTTCTGGATTTCTTATTTTTCTACTGATCTTTGTGTCATTGGCAAAGGATGTTACTGTGCTCTGTGTGTGTGTGTGTGTGTGTGTGTGTGTGTGTGTGTGTGTGTGTGTGTGTGTCTGTGTGTGTGTGTGTGTGTATATATAGTTAAAGCATTAAAATGGCAGTTTTTATCGACTATAAAAGTTTAAAAGCCACTAAAAAAGGAATGAAAGAATAAAAGCTGACGTTTCGCATCAAAATCTATGACGGCTTGTCAAACCTAAAAATGCGCACCATTAGAAGAACGGAAAACAATTAAACAACTGAGGGGACGATAGAAGAGGGGAAAGAAGAAAACATTCTGAAACATCTAGCCAAGGAAAAATAAAAAAAATTACACACACACACACACGAAAAAAAAAAGAAAAACAGATGCTAAATGTATAATAACGTAAGCTCCAAATGGGGGAACGAATATTAAAGGTGCAATGACTCCCTTGATGGTACACTGTTATCTGGAATTGGAGAAATTAAATACTCACGGAAAATACCCACGGAAAATACAGTTAAATATTATTTTAGTGCATTGATTTAACCTTCTATGGACGACTGCTACGTAATGTAAAGGTTTCAAACAAAACTTATTCATGACATGACCTTACAAAAAATTCCCTTCATAGAACATTAAGTTTCTAATTGCTTGAAGGATTTTTACCACTGCCCGGACCCATCATACCCACGCACTGGAATAACAAGATCGATGAGCACACAAGAGCAAATATAAATTTTATATTGAAGGGTATAACCACCTGATAAATGCGATCGAGAATTCTTTTGTGGCTCAGAAGGAAGCGTAGAATTATTCTCACGGAGCATAGGCTGTACTGTATATAGCAATTAGTCTTTGAATTTGAGTAGGTTTAAAAAGAAACTTAATAGCGATTTTATTGGATAATTCAAAGATTTAAATCAAAAACATTATAATAACCTCAAAGAAAATTAAATGTATTATCTTTAATTACTTAGAACATGACGTCAAGTAAACACCCACACTCTGAGGATTCTTTATTTGCGATAGGAATATACAGTATATAATATGAGCACGGCAAACATATTTCATATTTGGTAAAAATGCATCACGCTTGCAGTGTCTCTAATTGAATTCTTCAATTCGCGAATTGCACCCCTTTCCTGTCGTAAAAATTGGATCAGGATCTCTTTTAGAATTTATCTCCAAAGATCCATCATATATATATATATGTTTTTCTTTAGACGGTTCTAATGGCTCTGGTTCCATCTTTGAGTTGCGCAGGCAATGTCAGCCGGAACACCACCAAAATACTAATTTGTGTAAGGTTTAGAAAACCGTAACAAACTATTATTTTTTGTTTGCCATAAAATTTTCTCGCTTAAAAATGAGATTTGAAAACTTAAAATATAAACCCATATGGGAGCAGGGCCCCCAACCTCAATTACCAAATGATATCTTCATTAAAACTAACGAAAATATCATGACTTAACCTAACCAATCGTCAAGGGCGTACAGTTGACCTAATCGGGCATTGAATTTAATTTATTATTATATTTGGTACTGTAAAGCAAAAAACAAGAATACATGGGGGCCCTCATCTTCAGGTGATCCCACATATGATAATGATGAATTAAATGGGTATCCATAAGGCACGAGAAGCCTGCCTTAAATTATTATATAACACCCGTATCGTCTTTTACAGATAAAATTTAAAATATTGTACAAATACAATTATGTAGAAACAAGCCAGAAATCTAAAATCTTTATCTTGCAAATCATTGTTCCTCATGCTAAACTGGTTGCAAATTTTACGAGGTTTCTAAGCCGCAATTTTTAAACTTTACACCAAGTTTTCACGTACAATGCGCGGTCATGGGTCGCAGGAGAAACTGGAAAATAAACTTATTACTGGTAAAAGGGAAGTAATAAGCATTTTGTCAGTTGAGAGCAATATATTTCCTCTTTGTAAGTACTAAAGTTTAGAAATAAGAACGTCGTCGGTAGCAGGAAAAATTGAATGGAGTGTAATGCAATTAAGTTATATGTACCTTAACTTTCTTGCAAAAGTGCTAATTTGAAGTAGTTAATTCTCATGTAGATTAATTTTAATAACAACCACTTTTCTGTGTAGGCCGAGAAATAGGGTGGCCATTTAAAAGGAGGACACTGCGTATGTGGCCGTACGTTAACATATATATATTTATATATATATATATATATATGTTAATGTACGGGCACATACGCAGTGTCCTCCTTTTTGGAAATTTGGAAATGGCCACCCTAAGGACAGAGTGCTCAAAAGGCGGACTGTCCGCCTAAAGCCGGACGTCTGGCCACCCTACCGAGAAAATGTTACGGCTTCGCTTTTAAAAAAGAAATTAAGAAAAATAAAGGATCACCTGAAGATCAGGGTTCCCCAGCCTTCTTTAGTTAGCCTAATAAGGCTAACTAACGAAAATATCACGACTTAACCTAACCAATCATCAAGGCATACAGTTGACCTAACGATTGGTTAGGTTAGGTCGTGATATTTCGTTAGTTAGCCTTATAAGACTAACTAAAGGAGGCTGGGGGCCCTGATCTTCAGGTGATCCGGTTAAGTCGTGATATTTTCGTTAGTCTTATTAGGCTAACTAACGAAGGCTGGGAGCCCTGATCTTCAGATGATCCAAATAAATCCTATCTTATTGCAGTAAATTCCTTTAGTGTGAATTTATGTTCACACTAAATCTGGAAAAGATAAAACCTGATGCAGTTTTAACAATTTCCTGCATTACACCAGTTTGCGACCGCTGCTCGCAAGAAAAAACGAGCCTATCCACTGAATCTCACTAAACAACCATCCCGAATCAAATTATCCATTCTATTCATTAATACGAGACTTTCTCGGAATTTAATCACAATGATGGATGCGAACTGTGCTTATTCAACATCACTCTAGTTTTAAATTAGGTAAGTACATGGGTACAAAAGAGCTTCATCCTAGTCTCCTTCCTTTGTCATAAACCAACTCGAAAGTCTAAATATAATCGGATCAAGGTCATAGTTAAAAAAAACAACTACTTTCAGACAAGAGTTTTCAATAAAAAACTGTTTTCTATCTAGAAACTATTCCTTATCACACAATTCAGGGCTTCCCAACCTTGGGGTCGCAAACCGATCTTATAATTTTATTTTCAATTCTTTTCCTACAGCCATGCGACAAGACATTTATCAATCATGAATGTAGGTGCATATAACAGCTGAAATCTGGGCCCTTCCCGCGCATAATAAACGCTGTGCTTATGAAGTGTATATATATATATATATATATATATATATATATATATATATATATACCTTACCTTACAAACTTACAAAGGTTTCGCGCGATGATTTCTCATTTCGCGAAGGCCAAGCTTGTCGCCCCTCCTCTCGAGTTGGCCTGGTGAAGTAGTGAGTTGGATTCTTGCGCTCTCCACCTCACATAGGCAGGTACACCCGGCTCATCGGGGATTGTTCTGAGCCAGGCGTCTAGTAATCTTTTGAAGATTTCCACTGCAACTCCCTTCGTGTTTCTTAGGTCTTTGGGCAACTGATTAAACAGTTTTGGTCCTCTCATTACAAAACTATTTTCTTTCAGGGTTAAGGATGTTCCCTGTCTCGCCTTCAATTTGGGAATACGACACAGTCTGCCGCTTTTACTTTCCACCGTTGTTTGGGGAGTTATAGGATTCAGAGTAAGATTAGGGATTAGTTTCTCCATTATTTTCCAAGTGTAAATAATGGTGTGTGTGTGTGTGTGTTCTCCTTTCCAGTGAATATAGGTTTAGTTCGCGTAACCTTTCCCAGTAATTTAGTTCTTTGCACCCATTGATCTTGGCCGTGAAGCTTCTTTGGATCCCCTCCAGCTGTCTAATGTCTTCTTTTTTATATGGGGATGTTAGGACCAAGCAGTATTCCAATTTGGGTATTATCAGGGTTTTCAGTAGACGAATCATTACATTCCTATCCCTTCGTTTAAAGGTTCTCAGTATCTGACCCGTTATTCTCTTTGCTCTGTTTACTGCTATCTTATTTTGTGTTTCAAATTTCGCATCATCTGTCATTACAACCCCTAAATCTTTTGCTCTGGAATTTCTCTGAATTTCCTGTCCATTTGGGGTATAATATTCGGTGGCCCGAAGATATCACCCCCGAAAATTCCACCCCGAAAATTCCACCCCACGAAAATTCCACCCCACGAAAATTCCACCCCACGAAAATTCCACCCCACGAAATTCCACCCCACGAAAATTCCACCCCACGAAAATTCCACCCACGAAAATTCCACCCCACGAAAATTCCACCCCACGAAAATTCCACCCCACGAAAATTCCACCCTCGAAAATTCCACCCCACGAAAAAAGAATGCAGGTTAAGAAAAATTTAAAAATGTAATTAAAACAAATATTTAATTAAAAATCACAGATAAAAGTAAAAATTTACTCATATTTATCAACTAAAAAGAATGCAGGTTATGGGCAACACCTGTCAAAAAATTTAAACAGTTTTCAGTTTGGTAATTAAGAACCAACTTCTTCAGTCTTTCGTCGATAAACTTCATATTTTTTCTTTTCTTTACTGGATCACCGCGTCTCACATGGGCAATTTTTGTTTGCAGTAAAGCTTCCTCTTTTGCCAAAGCGCCACATAACTTCCATAAATTTGGGTGCATAGCAGTTATAGATGATTGAATGGCATTGTGGTACCCCTCGGCTGCATTATTCGATCTTGGAAGGTTATTTAAAATTCTCTCTCTTACATTCCACATTTCCATGGGAAAAAGAGGCTCACTTCTCTTGCGGCGAGAACCCCTTCCACGGCATATACCAATGTAAGCGGTTTCAAAATATGATGTAAACTCGTTCGGAATATCGTCGTCATCAGATAGGTTTTCGAAAGCCTCGATAACGTCATCGATAGGTAAAAAAGCTAAGGCTGTAAAACGTTTAATTTTAAGGGCAAAGTTACTATCAGTGTTGTACCTAACGCGTTGACCAATGTCACATATTTTGCTCCAGCACGATTTTGCGAAATGAGAAAGACACCCATAAATTTGAGAATTCGGGAACACTGACATAAAGGCGATGTGAATGGCTTTTTCATAATCCATGATGCAGCAGTTGAGTTGACAATTTGGGCGTAATTCTTTAACAATTGAAAAGAGTCTTCTGTATGTAATTTCCTGTTCCTGTTTAAACTATAGTGACCTCGCCTCGGGCAAACAGTTGTGATGCGTTGATGCCAGTTTCTTAGTTGGTTTGAAGAAGTTGGTTCTTAATTACCAAACTGAAAACTGTTTAATTTTTTTTTTTTTTTAGATTCTTACATTTTTTGGGGTGGAATTTTCATGGGGTGGAATTTTCATGGGGTGGAATTTTCATGGGTGGAATTTTCATGGGGTGGAATTTTCATGGGGTGGAATTTTCATGGGGTGGAATTTTCATGGGGTGGAATTTTCATGGGGTGGAATTTTCATGGGGTGGAATTTTCATGGGTGGAATTTTCATGGGGTGGAATTTTCATGGGGTGGAATTTTCGGGGGTGGAATTTACATGGAACCATAATATTCCATGGATTTTAGGTCTTCTCTTTTTCCGTACGGTAATAGCTGAAATTTCTCGGTGTTAAACTTCATATTGTCATATATATACACACCGGGTGATTACAAATGATCTTCCCGAGTTTAAACATTTATTATGAAAAAATTAACAAAGCTACAGCAAAAAGCAGGATATACAAATAAAGAAGTATTCAAAGATTTATTTACAAGCTATTGAAATTCAATATGGGCTCCTTTTGTGGGTCTGCAGACATCCAAGAGGTATTCTGTTTCCCTCCATACATTTTGTAGCATATCATACTGAACTTTTCTAACAGCCTCACGTATCCTTTCCTTCAAATGTTCCAAAGTTCTTGCCATTAGTGGAACAAAAACTTCAGTTTTGACATAGCCCCAGAGGAAGAAGTGAAGAGGGGGTTAGATCGAGCGAACGAGCCGCCCAAGGAATGGGGACCCCCCACGCCCGATCCAACGATTAGGCAATTGCTCAGTCAGGAATGTTGTAACCTCAAAAGGAGCCACAAAGGGAGCTCATATTGAACTTCAGTAGTTTGTAAATAAAACTTTGAGTTCTTCTTTATTTATATATCTTGCTTTTCGTTGTAACTTTCAGTTTTTTTATAATAAATGTTTAAAATCGGAAGATCATTTGTAACCACCTGGTGTGTGTGTGTGTGTGTATATAAAATTATATATATATATATATATAATTTTATATATATATACATAATAAAAATAACCACGAAGGAAAAAGAAAACACAGAATGGTGTTCAAGCGCTTTCGTCTAATGACATCCTCAGGAACACTCCTCAGTGTTCCTGAAGATGTCATTAGACGAAAGCGCTTGAGCACCATTCTGTGTTTCCTTTTTCCTTCGTGGTTATTTTCATCATAAATATTATTCCCGTGTTACTTTCGTGAAATAATTTTCATATATATATATATATATATATATAAATTTTGGTGAGTTTGTCGAACTTCGACCAGTGTTTGGGGTCGTGAATTATGTGAACATGATTTTCGGGGTCGCACATGATAAAGGTTGGGAAGCCCTGCCGTACATACAGTGTGTTTATAAAGTCCCTATCTATTTCAGTGAAAACGTAGCAAAAAGGGTAAAATTCAATAACAATATAATAGAAGGCATACATTTAATGAATACTTAAGCATATGATTCTACATGAGCACCATCAGTATCTCTACAGAGTTCGAATCTGTCAGCAGCATTGCGGAACACATTTTGGAGCATGACAGGGGTTATTTTTGTAACTGCTGTTACGATACGAGCACGTAAATCTTGCAGATCTGTAACCCTCGTTTGATAGACGTTTGATTTGATAAAGCCCCATGCAAAGAAATCCAAGGGCGTTAGGTCAGGAGATCGAGCCGGCCGGGGGCCTGTTGCCTCCACGCCCGATCCATCAATTTAGAAATCGTTCATTTAGGTACTCCCGAACAATGTTTGCGTACTGACAAGGTGCGCCATCTTGTTGAAAGACGACAGTGTTTAAAATGCCATCTGAATGAAGCTGGGACATTTACGTGCTCGTATCGTAACAGCAGTTACAAAAATAACCCCCGTCATGCTTCAAAATGTGTTCCGCGATCCTTCTGACAGATTCGAACTCTGTAGAGATACTGATGGTACTCATGTAGAATCATATGCTTAAGTATTCATTAAATGTATGCCTTCTATTATATCTTTATTGAATTCTACCCTTTTTGCTACGTTTTCACTGAAATAGATATTGACTTTATAAACACCCTGAACAACAAAGCTTAATTGGGTATTTAAATTTTATTTCAAGAAGGAGCCATCCCCCTATACTGGATCTTCCTTTCTTGAAAAATAATGATCTCTCTTTCTACTTTGTGTCGTGAAATTTTTTTTATTTTTTTTTTTAAACGTGTTTATTCTAGATTTCCAGCGAGGATTTCTACTCAATAATTCAGTCACTCTTTCAATGGCTTCGAAACTCCCTTATCAATCACACGGAATCGTTTTCACTAAAATTTATATGAAAAGAATACAGTACTCAATTATCGGTGACTGAGGGGCGATCTTTGATCTCGGATAACCTAATTTCACGGTTAACTCAGTATATACTCCGCTGGTGGTTGGATGGCGCAGCCGCTGCTGCCCGTAACCACTGACTGGCCTCCCATCTCGCCCGCCACCACACAAAATTATTCTATTACAGTATAATATACAATTAAGTAGTTTGTACTCACCGCAAGACATGAATATATGCGAAGCCACAAGCGCGCATGCGTACTCAATAAAGTTGGGAGAATCAATGACTGAGGCGCAATGTGGTGGGCTGATGGGAAGCAAGCCGCGGATGTAAACACCACGCCAAATCACGGTTAACTCGTTTTCATTATCACGGATAAATGCACGATGGTAACAATTAGTATATCATGGTTAACTCGATTCACGGCTGAGTGAATCACGGATAACCGCGTGAGCATGTACATTTATTTCCAAAGAATAAATCCTATTCATAAAAGGCAGACATGCAACATACGAATGGGTACAACTGTACAAACAATTGACAAAAAGAGAAAGATGAAAAGAATAGAATGATGTAGAGAGAGAGAGAGAGAGAGAGAGAGAGAGAGAGAGAGAGAGAGGAGAGAGACCAAACATTTAAAATGTATATACAAATTTACAATTCAAACCTACAAAAATGTAAATTTCAAAAGGTGTCAAAACTGGAAAAAAAATTTCCTTGGTAGAAAAAAGGTAAAAAAGGTAAAAAAGTAAAAAGTGTGTGTGTGTGTGTGTATATATACAGTATATGCAAAATAACCCTACCAGAATTCTAATCCAGGACTTAGAGTCTCAACACTCACCGCTGGGCTACATACGATGCAGGGATGAGCGTTACCACCACCTGGATCATCGTTTAAAGTCAAGGTAAACATAACGCAACACATTGAGCCCAGAGGGGGTTCCGGGGCCAATCCACGTACACTCAAGTTAATGGCACCATTTCATTCAATTCCTTTTGGTAAATTGATAAACGTGAGGTTACTTTGGTTACTTTAACTACAAATAATTTCTATTACGTATGATTTCACGCGCATATATAATATATATATATATATATATATCTATATATATATATATATATATATATATGAAAATTATTTCACAAAAGTAACGTGAAAAATATTTATGATGAATAAAACCACGAAGGAAAGGAAACACAGAATGGTGCTCAAGCGCTTTCGTCTAATGACATCCTCAGAAACACTGGAAGTACATAGAGAGTTACAGCCTATACATAGGTTACAGAAAAAAAAAATTATTAAAAATTAAAGATTGTTGGAGGGGCATACAACTTTGTAAGGAAACACTATCGATTTTTAGCACAAGATCAAACTACCGATTTTTAGCACAAGATTAAATTAATTGTTTCCACCCAATGTTATAAAAAAAAAATAATAAAAATACAAATTTATACTGGAAATCTGCCCGGGTTTTATCACTCTACCCATCTTGTATATAAAAATAAATTGAAAAATAAAAGTTATTAGAGTCAGACGGGAAAGGATTTGCACACGTATAAAACAGCATCAATATTCCGTTAGAACAGGACAGTCGTCCAATGCCCTTTTTGTCCATTTGTCAGAGTTATCCCACTGTATTGATTGGAATAATGCTTCAGTTTTATTTCACTCTAGCAACATTGTTAATAGAAATATTCTTGAGTCTGCCATTATCCAACTTACAAATAACTTCAACATAAGCAAAGGTCTTTTTCAACTCGATCCTGTTGTTTTGAATTCCTTCAGAAAAGATTTAGATAAGAAGGGTAGAACGCTAAATCTTTGGTAAACTTGTATGCCACTCTAATAACTTTTATTTTTCAACTTATTTTTATATACAGATGGGTAGTGTGATAAAACCCGGCAGATTTCCAGTATAAATTGTATTTTTTTTTTTTTTTTTTTTTTTTATAACATTGGTTGGAAACAATTAATTTAATGTTGTGCTAAAAATCGGTAGTTTGATCTTGTGCTAAAAATCGATAGTGTTTCCTTACAAAGTTGTATGCCCTCCAACAATCTTTTAATTTTTAATAATTTTTTTTTTCTGTAACCTATGTATAGGCTGTAACTCTCTATGTACTTCAGTGTTCCTGAGGATGTCATTAGACGAAAGCGCTTGAGCACCATTCTGTGTTTCCTTTCCTTCGTGGTTTTATTCATCATATATATATATATATATATATATATATTATACACCTATGTGTACATATATGCTGTATAAAATCATCTACCAGTTGGTGTGGGTGGGGGAAAGAAAAGTTTATTAAGAAAGATGGACACCAGAGAGACCATATATATTTTTCAAGCATTCCTTGTCGTAATGCCAATGTTTTGAAAATCTGAGTTATTGCAATTATTAGTGGTGTTACTGGTTTAACATCTATGGTTAATGTTAAAGTGACATTTTGAAAACTTAAAAACTCAAAATTTTAAAAATAAAAAATTTCATTGAAGCTACAAAGTCAAATCAATTTTATTAATACTCGTATATAAATTAAAACTAAATCGCCTTTATAAATAATTACAATATAAAATAAAGAATAATTTTTAAAATCCTTATTTTTAAAACAATTTTTTAAAAATAAGAGATTGATGGTTCGTTCGAATTCATTTTCTAGTTTTAAACCTATAAATGAAAGAGGATTCCAAAGTTTTTAGCTTCGGATCAGGAGAAAATTATTTTAAATAGTAATTTTTTCTTGAATTTTAGTCTCCCTTGGTTGTACCTATATTCGAGCCTGTACAATGGTTACAATTGTACTGATAAACAGTGGAAACTAAGTCTAGGGATGAGGTCTGTGTGTTTAAATAACTTGTATAAGTTGATTTAGATGGTTTAGTTGTGGGTAAAATATTTTGCACAACTGCAAAGGTTTATTTGGTGTGCGACATAACTCAGGGATCCTGTAACACAATAAAATATTAAATATTTCTGGATACTATTGTGGTAATTTTGGTTTATGGAATAATAAATTTATTAGGGTTTTACTTCTGTTATAGAGGCTCAGAGGCTCAGAAAGGAAATTATTCTTTTATGGATATGGATGCTAATTTCTCATGTAGTTTAAAAGAAATTTGAACAAGGCTGAAATTAAGTTACGTTTCAAATATAGAGAGATGAAAATTTTAAAATCGCTTATGTGGGACTGATAGCTATCCTCATTTGAACACCTTCAGGCTGTTGAAGTTACTCATTGCTGAACGTGTAACTTAAGATCTTTAGAAAGTTCCGATCGGATTCTTTCAGTTAGCTTCCCCCACGACCCCCAAATTTTATTAATATTTATAAATAGATTCTCTATAAAAATTGATCACTGATGGTTTTCGGTGAAATGCGCGCACGGCTTTATCTGTACACAGTCACGCATGAGACGAGAATTTTTTATACCCGTATTATTACGAGTACAGTACCGTCTATGATAAATGTGTGTACAGTACTTTATATGTATGTATTATTTTCTATATATTCATTTTAAATATGTAATATAAACACATTTCTGTTAACAACAACAGCAAATAGTAATCACACTATGCAATATTACGGGATTAGAAATTCCTCTCATGAGTGATTGATGGATTTTTGACAAGTGCTCGCTGGCCTTATCGCTCAATGCGGGTGAAGGTGGATTGAGATTACGAAATGGTGGCATGCAGTAAATAAAAAGAAATATTCCAGATCTTTCTCGTCTTATATATAATGCTGGTGATCATCTCCAGACAAAATAGATAGCAATTTTTTAATGCGCAAGAATAAGCATATGCAGAAAAAGCACCAGTGAAAGGGAAAAAAACACTATCGACCAGGCGCTTTCGTATGTATTTAATAACACGTTACGAGGGTCTGAAGAAAATATGTAGGTGTATATATAAAGGGGTAAAATGAAAAACGAATATACTAACAAATATTCAAAATAAGAAAGAAATGTAAATCGGTATTGGAAGAGTAAACGGGTAAAAAATAGTTAAAAATATAAATAAATTTTTTTAATGAAATTTACCTTGAACTAGAATGATAATTAGCTAAATTAACAGTGGATCTATAAAAGTATTAGTAAGGTAAAGGTTACAACATTAAAGAATGTTAATAATGGTGAATTGTCGAGGATAATAATAATAATAATAATAATAATAATAATACAAGTGAAGTTAATAATAATATAACCATTGTTAATAATAGTTTAATCAATTAATTACATCTGGTTTTAAGGTCTTAATAATTAAATCTAACATGAATTTGTTTAAACTGTATAGACCTAAACTTAAATTATGATCGAAAGTTCTTCTCATAATACTGTACATAATTCAATAATACCTTTCAATAGATGAGTTATTGGATAGAAGCTGCTTTGACTTTTCCAAGTCTATTATGTGGTATTGTTCAGATATGTGGTATATAAATAGAGCATTGGAGCCTCAAACGCTCTTGTTGGGATTATAAATTGGGATTAATTAATATGATTTACGATAAGAATTTTTGAGACATAAATAAAACGATAAGTTAGTTTTGTAAATTGTAACTAATTTGTTTTGTTTTGTAATATGATCTGTTTATACTTCGTGGAGAATGAACGCTTTGTCTCTCTCTCTGCATTAATATCAAAATAAGAAAGGAATAACTTCTCGGCGGTTTATTCTAGATCTGCACCCGAAAGTGAATAAAATGTCAGTAAATCCTTACATATAAATTATAAAGTGAAATTCAGTGAATGTAAGAAAGTGCAATTTAGTTTACGCAATTTATCACGAGTTAGAATATGTATTTAATCGAAAAATTGTACGTATTTGAGAAAAGTTTGGAACAGGACAGGAAAGAGATCATAAAATCCAAACCATCGTGACCGATTATTACCAGTAAAAAAAAATAAAAAATTGTGTGTGTGTGTGTTTTGAGCGACTTCTGTAATAAATAACACGGCCATGGGTTCAAATTCTCGAATAATTTGCAACTTGCGTAATTTAGCAATAACTGAAAACAATGCAATCAGGTGTGATTTCTGTAAAAAATTGCATGACTTTAACGGCGTGAATTGGGATGATAGGAAATATCCTTTGTATCGAACGCCAAACAAATCACGGGCATCAAATTTCTGTATGTACCGAGATTGTAAATAATAGAGAGAATAATGGGGGGGCGGGAAAGAGAACCAAAATGTCCCAAAGCAAAACGGTATAGATGAGAGATAAATGTAAATATAACACGGGAAGAAGACACAAGCTGTGATATGGTAAAACTACCAACGAAGATAATGATCTAAAGACGACAAAAACTAAACACACAGAAAATAAAAAGACGACAAGAACTAGAAACGTAGAAAAAATCATATGCAAAAGGGCATTACAGATACCGGATGAGCAATGATCTATGCACATCCAACTTTATGCAAATTCCATTACAAAAATGGATATTGTAAATTTGAAAAAACTGCAAGTTCCACCACCTTAGTATCTGCAAAACTTATGCAAAATGTGGGGCGTTCGAATACGGACAAAAATGCCGTTACCACCACTACCCTCAAAGGAACATGACAGTTGAGCAGTCAAAACCAGCAACAAACAGGGGAACCAATTTTTTCGATGTAGCCAATACAATTCAACTACTACATACCATTCAACAAATGCAAAGATATTTGACAAATACGAGGATCCGAGAGCCGTAAAGAATAAATGCAGAAAGAAATTACACGCGATATCGGGACAACAAGTATCGAAACAGATAAAGAAAGGAAAATTCTCGGAGGATCACAGGGCAACGAAACATGCACCACCATCTGAACTACATAAAGGGAAAAACGAAAACGAAAAAAAAATAATCTTAGCCAACATTCATGGTCTTAAACCAGACCATTTCCTGGACAAAGTCACATACCTGAAAGGATTCGTGCAAGAAACAAGAGCAGACTTTGCATTCCTCACGGAAACTCATCTAAAGGGACTGCCAGGCGAACTGTGAAAACCGAGTTTTGTATCGACAAAAAAGAAATACAAATTGACAATTATAACATACTTCGAGCCGACTGCAAGGCGTAGAGGAGAAGGTGCTATTTATACACAAGAAAAACATATGGCAAAAATAACTTCGAACAACAACGTAGAATCAGTAACAGCAAAAGTTAAAAAATTAAATCTGGTACCTACTAATTGCAATCCCCAACACGCCAACTACAAAATCCACAGATACCGTAACAGAGGTCAGGAACTGGGTTAAAGATTTACACTCCCCAACCACAAATATTATTCTTTGTGGTGATTTTAATTTCCCATTTATGAAATATAAAAGGATAGCAATATCAGATCACAACATTATTAAAATAACAACCAATATAAAAGCAACAGGAAAGGAAAGAACACGCACTATAGAAAGACGCAAATTCAAAATTTTTAATTTTCACTCCAAAGCTATAAACTGGGGAAGGTATTGCATCCAGCATGGAAGCAATAGATTTGAAAAACCATCTTTAAGGGCAAGACAATGGAAGAGATGCTAATAACCTTAGAGGAGAAGATGCTGGAAATTGTGGAAAGACATGTCCCAGAAAGGCAACAAAGAGGAAAAAGAAGCAGGTTCGAGAGACAAAAGAGGTTAATGTTCCGCAAGAGAAAGAGAGTGACTGTAAAATTAAGAAACTGCAAAGACAACAACATCAGAAAAGTATTAAATAATAAACTGGAGAGTATAGATTACCTCATACAGGGTCTCTGAGAAATACGGGGCTCCAATAAACCTTAGCACCCCCGCCCATGGCCTAAACCATTAGAGGTACAGTAAAACTAAACATACCTTACAAAAGACAATTTAATCCTGCATTTAATGAGAAACAATTAAAACTTGGTGTTCCCGCCATTGGCTTCGAAGACAGCCTGAATTCGCTTTGGGTAGCTTGCCAAAAGTGACGTGAATAGATCTTGATCGTTACGCAAATTTGCTAAAACAGTTTCAATGTGTTGCGTCATTGTATCCTTCGAAAATCGATTTGCTGCAGGTTCTTGAAACAAGCGACATTCAACCTTGTCCTTTATAACTGATCCAATGTGTTCACAGACGTTCAGGTCAGGAGAATTTCCTGGCCATTCTTCATTTCCAAAGAAATCGATCTCATGGTTCCGCAACAGCTGTTGAGTGGCTAATGCCTTAAAGCAGGGGGCCTTATCGTGCAGAAGTGTGACCTGATCGACATCCATAACATTGTTTGGGTTTCTTAGAAAAGGAATGACATGCTGGGATAGAATAATATCACGAAAATACTGTCCATCCCAACTCTGACCATTTGGCTTCAGCACCCACATGAGCTTCTTTGCAGTGAACAAAACAAACACACCAACACAGTCTGGACTTTTTAATAATTCGCGATAATGTTCATTGTCATCGATTTCATCTGGTGTTGTGGCTCACACTCGATCATTTTGGTAGTTAGGCCGATGTGTTACGTAAACAAAAAATTCATCGGAGACAGCTAAATGCATGAAATCATCCACATCCCAATCTTCAAGATAATGGGCAAACCACATTCTGTCATCGATGTTAAGTTGAGTTTTTCTTGGCTTTGGAAGTTCATGCCAAGGCTTTAAACCTTGCCTATGACGGTACAGTCGAATGATCTCACCACTAACGATCTTTCCTCTCAACACTTCGATATCTCTAGAAAGTTTAGCACAGCTGTTTTTCCGCTTAGGCATACCGCTTTCAATGATGTCCTTTGTTTCCTGAGAGAGTGGCACATTTGGGCGCCCAGATTTGGTTGTATCCATTTCACATTCATCCAAAGTTTTATTCCAATTTCTTTTGACGAAATCCTCACTTCTTCGCAACTTTTTGGCAACCCATGAACGTGTTATAAAGGTGGCTCCAGCATCACAAGCTTCCCGAAATGTTATTGCTCGTATGCGATCTATCACACGTTGCCTCTCCGAATCACCAATTAATTGAGAAGCCATTATATTATCACTTTATCAGCTAGAGCTGCAATAAATAAAGAATTTTATATATTTTTATAATCCCTAAAAACTATTTCGATATAAGTAAACATGTAAGCTGCAAATGGGGGGGCTAAGGTTTTTTGGAACCCCTTATACAGAGAAAGATGATAATGATGTTATAGAAGCGATAAAGGTTAATTCAAAATACTTCTATAATTTTTCAAAAAGGAAGTCGAAAAATCACGCGACTATCGGACCTTTGAAAAATTAAAACAATATTTTGATCTAAAAGAAATATTAAGAGCTCAGTGCCGAAGTTGGAATACTGCTCAGTCTTAACATCCCCATATAAAGAAAAAGACATTAGTCAACTGGAAAGGATTCAGAGAAGTTTCGCAGCCAAGATCAATGGATGCAAAGAACTAAATTACTGGAAAACGTTACGTGACTTAAACTTATATTCGCTGGAAAGAAAAAGAGAGAGGTGCAGTATTAGCTACACACAAAATAATAGAAGAACTAGTCCCTAATCTTACTTTGAACCCTGTAACCACTCAAACATCAGTGAAAAGTAGAAAAGGAAGAATGTGTCGTGTTCCCAAATTAAAGGCTAGACAGGGAACATCCTCAACCCTGAAGGAAAATAGTTTTGTTGTGAGAGGACCAAGACTGCTGCCCAAGGAACTAAGGAACACGAGTGGTGTCGCGGTGGATATCTTCAAAGGAAGACTAGACGCCTGATTCAGAACAATTCCAGATGAACCCGGCGTACCTGGCTATGTGAGGTGGCGAGCACAAGAAACCAACTCTTTACTTCATCATGACAACTTAAAAGGAGAGGCATATAAATTTTCGAAGGCATAAACTGTATTTGGAAAAAAACATAATTGCCTATGTGACTTCTGGCACGAGAACAACCAGACAAGGTCCAACACGTTCATATGTGTTTAGGAACGAAGTAATGTTTAGCCAATTAGAAACAAGTTTAGCAGTTACATGTTATAACGCCTTCTATTTCAGCCATTCAGATATCACTAAACAATACAATTGTTATAGAATACAGTATATATATATATATATATATATATATATGATTTAATACGGTTAAATAGTTCAAATAAATTGGTTAAATAATATAAAATGATTAGAAGTTGCAAAAACTACTAACTTGATTTACTAATTAGTTTTTCTAACTTTTAGATTTAATGAAAAAGGAACGTGAAAATGTGTAAAGCGCGAATGAAACCTTTCTTCTCGAAGGCGAGACGGAGCGCACAAAATTTTTGGGAGGGGAGACGAGCTAGTCAGACTGGGCCCCAACTCCTCCTACTCGTGCCCGTGGGGATTGGGACCCACTCTTAAGATGAATTCATAACAGTAAAGTAAATTTAATTCTCTCCAAAAGCATACTTGACGGAATCTTTCCTTCAGGCTCTAGGCCTATTCTTGTGCCGTGCAAGGCCAAATTCTTCATTTCCTTAGGCCTACTTGAATTCCGATCAAAACCTATTTCCCGTTATTAATTGTATAACGTAAGTGTCATTTAATATAACCTATGTAGAAACATAAGATTAAAAGCATAAAAAAACGGAGTTTCATAATAAAACTGTAAATTTATATTTTTGGTTTGAAGGTAAAAACGTATTTTAAAACAAGTTTCAGGTAATTTTGAAAATATAACTATAAACAATAGCAGTTGTTTAGTTAAAGTTAAATGGAAATAAAACTAATAATACGAAGAGAAAGATATCACTGGTTAACGCTACATCCTCGGTGTTACGTGCAAATTGCATTTTTACGCCCAACCATGAGCGGAGCAACGAACGGATGAATGGATCATTTCCATTCAGGGGATTACCCGGGAGAGGAAGCGGAACCCAACATTCTGTTGTTGATCTTTGATGCTTGATGATAATTCGCTACCGTTTTGACATACATAGAATTTATTGCAGTCCCGACATGGAATTCTGTACACACACCCAGGTTGATTTTCTGCAGAGTTTATTTATTTTGTTTATGATGTTATTATAAAGAAAAACAACTTGTTTGTTGAAATGCTTGAAGAGTTTAGGAATAGCTAGGAGGTTCTCATAATATGACAGATAGTAGTACATTCCTTAGGGTACTTTAATTTCTGTCCAATTTCGTCAATGTACAGTTGCGGTCATTATTCGTAGGACACTCTTGAGAAAAGATAGCGACACCTGACATATTTGTTGTGTATACTACAAACGGTTGTAACATTTTATGAATGAATCTCGGGTTTAGTGCTGATTGGTTGAATCATTGCCATATGTCTTTAGAACATAATTATTTCCATTCATCACTCTGGTTTACATATTACTAAGGAAACATAAATGAATAATTAAACATAAATTCAAGAAGGGGATATACATTAACAATGAAGTAATAAAAAATGGTCTTGTAAAAACTAAAAAAAAAACCTTCGGACATGATGACAGTATTCATGGTATTGGCAAGCCTGTTATCCTGAATGAACAGAGCCGTTGGTAGGCATTATTGCACCCCGAGCAAATTCCAAATTGTTTCATTTATTTATTTACTTATTTACATTTAATACTGAACATAGATTCAAATATTATTTTGTTATAACAAAAACAGAGCAAAAACCTGATATAATAAGTACATATATGGGCGGTTTATGAATGAAAAAAACAATGTTTTCATGCATATCAAATTTTAATAACATTAATAGAGTGATGAGTACCTGTAGGTTTCATACGTCACTGCTTAGAATATCTTCCAATTGGCAAATGGACGACAGCTGAATGGATACTGTTAGAATGGCATTGTTATATCCGGAGCAAATGTTATTTCTAGATCAGCACTAATAGAGACTCACTGAGAAAAATATTATTTAGAAACGAAGTGTGTTTTGTATTGAGGCACCATCATAAATGCATATGTTACGCCCAAACATCGAAATCGCTCAGTGAGCGAAAAAACCAGCCACAACGCGTTGTGAACTTGTGAGTGCACCTAAGTGACCACACACCGATGTTAGATATTTTTTCGCTTCATGGCCGTTCTCAAACAACCACAACTCGTTGTGGACGATTCGGATAGGATCACAACGCGTTGTGGACGATTTGAAACGATCACACACCATATAAAATGCTCTGTCTGTCTGTCTGTGTCACCCTAAAACACGGAAACGGCTCCTCGAGAGAAAAAACTACTAGGTAAAAGTTGCTTATAATTAATCGAAACCTACGGGAAAATTATTGAATGCCCGGTTAGGTCAACTGTACGCCCTTGATGATTGGTTAGGTTCGTGATATTTTCGTTAAAACTAACGAAAATATCACGCTTAACCTAACCAATCGTCAAGGCGTACAATTAACCTAACCGGGCATTCAGTTAACCTAACCGGGCACTCACTTGACCTAACCGGGCATTCAATTAACCTATCCAGTTGGTTATTTTTACATTTACGTCTCATTCTAAAGTTGCTTAAAATTAATCGAAACCTACGAGAAAATTATTGATAATAATTTTTTAAAGGACTATTTTTTTTCTAGCATATCTGCTTAACTTTGCTTTTTAATCGGTGAATACGTGTTTATATCATTTCAATATACGTCGTGTTTAAATAGAGTTTGATGAAAGACATCGGTGTGTGGTCGTTTCAAATCGTCTACAACGCGTTGTGATTATATCCGAATCGTCCACAACGCGTTGTGGTTGTTTGAGAACGGCCATGAAGCGTAGAAATATCTAACATCGGTGCGTGGTCACTTTGGTGCATCCACAACGCGTTGTGGCTGTTCTTTTCGCTCACTGAGCGATTTCGATGTTTGGGCGTAACACATACAATTGTTTTGTATTAATAAGTGCCATGTTACAACTTAAGTGTTAAACCACTGCAGCTGTGATTCTTGGCGGTCTCTCACCTCAAAGGAGAGAATTACAGAAAATAAAACCATCACAGTGATTTATATCAATAAACATAACATTTAAAAGATGATATTTGACAATTTTGCAAAGGTGTTACACATACTGGTATACTGCGGAGGCGGTACAGCTCACCTAACGTCTTAGAAGCTGTTTCAGAAAGAGAGTATATGTAATCTTTCCAGGAAAGATCACGAGAAAAAGAAACGCCAAGAATATCAAGAGAAGAGGAATGATCCAGTTGTGTATTGTTAAAGATAAGGAAATAGTCGTGTGGAAGACTGTGATGAGCAGACAGATAAAGGAACAGGTTTTGAGGCAATGAAAGACACGAGGTTTTCTCTGCCCCAGTAAGAGAGTGTGTAAAGATGCGAAGCGAAGAATGGAGTAACTGTTGAGAGTCACGCTCTTTGAAGTGGGTGAAGAAGTAAAGGGTAGAATCATTGGCATAGGAGTAGATAGAACAGGAAGTGCGACTGAAAAGATCGTTGATAAATAAAAGGAAGAGAGTGAGTGACAGGACGGAGCCCTAAGGAACACCACTATTAATAGCTTTAGGAGAAGAAGAGCGGTCATCTACAACCGCAGCTATAGCTCGGCCAGAAAGGAAATTAGAGATGAAGAACATATATGTAGAAAGATAGAAACCAAAGGAAGCAGTTTGGAAATTAAGGATTTGTGCCAAACTCTATCGAAAGCTTTTGATATGTTTAGCGTAAAGGAACCAAGGACATTAGTAGAGCGTCCCTTGCGGAACCCATACTGACGATCTTAAAGAAGATTGCTAGTAGAGGTGTTTAAGATTCTTCCTATTGAGGATAGATTAAAAAACGATAGTTGGATGGTTGAAGGAGGTCACTATTCTTTGGGACAGGCTGAATGAACTCGAACTCCCAGCAGGAAGGAAACGTGTAAGGGAAAGGGTGTCAGCACAAAAGCATAATTCTTGAGAACAGGAGGAACCCCATCAGGACCGTACGCCTTGCCAGCGGCGCCCAGGTAGCTGGCACAGTGAGGGGGAAAAATTATCGTACACCTCCTAAATAAGCCATTATAGTGCTTCGGGTGAAACCGTGGTGAAATGAAAAGATGTATACTGGGCTTTTGCCCGAAATCTGTGGGATGATTGCCGGAAAAAATTTAGTCGGGCCTGAATTCGGGGTGGGGTGGGGGGCAGAAGTATACTGCTGACTTAAACCTTTATTTTTTCTCAAAAAAATGGGAGGCGAAACCCTCCCCAGACCCCTATAGCACGACGCCACTGGCTACAAGCCACAAATAGACTTTCCTAGAATCACAGCAAAATGAGCCCAGATTGCATTGACCAGAATTGAGATACTCGAAGGAGTGACTAATGCAGCCTCTTCTTTAAAGTTTGCTAGTAGGGTAGGGGCGGGGATGAGGTAAACTAATATATCTCTTTATGGGGTTATATGCTGCGCATATTAGTGATGTGTTTATAAAAAATTAGGAAGTGGCCAGTCAGAAAAAATTAACCTTTTTATTTTTATTTATGTGAACTTGTGACCTGAGAGGGGCGACCAGAGAAGAGGGCAACAAAAAATATTGCGGGTGCAGAAGCCCCCCTGACCCCCTCCTGAGGCGCTCCTGCGCCTTACTAGAATTGAGCCCAGAGAAGGCAAAGAAAATATCTTTAGAAGAGATTCTAATTTCAGACATAATTAAGGCAGAGGGTGGGCGGAGATGGAGGAACAGCACCGGAATCATCTAGGGTTAAGCTCAGCGAAAAGTTCAGCTTTGTCAGGAGAAGAGATGGCAGTTGAACCGTCAGAATGGAAATGAGGAGTGAAAGAATAAATAAATTTGTTGGAGGTTTTTGGCTAGGTGCTAGAAAGATCAAGAAGAATTAGAATTAGATAAGTCTGATGAAGGAATTTTTGGCGAGTCGAATAACAGATTTTGCACGATTCCGGGCAGAAACACAAGCAGAGTAAGAATCAGGAGTTGGATGGTAACGGTACCTTCTGAAAGCCTCCTTTTGTTTCGGACAGCATTAGAACAAGCAAAGTTAAACCAAGTTTTTTTGCACAGGTAGTAGGAAAAGAATACGGAATGTATGCCTCCATGCACGAGGGAATCATCTCCGTGATGCGCTCAGAGCATTCGGAGGGGCCCCGGCTACGGAAGTAGTAATCATTCCATGGCAAATCAAAGAAGTACTGTCATAGGCGTCTTCTCTTGAAAGGATCCAAAGGCAAAACTGGGCGATAGGACAAGAAACTGATATAAAATTGTGGTCGGAGGAGCCCAACGAAGAAAAAAGTTTGACACAGTAAGAACGGTGAGTAGTGAAAAATAAATCCAAAATGTTGGGCCTATCTCCAGGAAGATGGGGATACGACTAGGATGCTGTACAATCTGATGTAGGTCATTCAGGATAGAAAAGTTATAAGCTAGTCTCCCAGGGATGTCAATGAAATGGGAGGAAAGCCAAAATGTGGTAGTGAACATTGAAATAACTTAAAATGGAGATTTCATCGAATGGAAAGTGAGATAGAATGTGTTTTACTTTGGAAATGAGGTAGTTAAGGAGTTTTGGATTGTCAGTAGACTTAAGAGAAAGGTAGACAATGCAGATGTATTTAGTTTGAGATCGGCATATAAGCCGTAGCCAGAGGGCGCAGAATTCTGAAGATGCAAATTCGGGAATACGAGAGCAAGTTAGGTCATTGTGTACATATACCCGAGTGAGAGAGATTCAAAACTTGTAAAATTTTGGCAAGTGCGTATGGAAAGAAAAACAATCATGCAACTCCTTTTAAAGAGAAGGTAGGCTGGCTAAATATAAACTGTGATCTCTGCACATTTGCATATAAAGTTATGCACAACTGCTTTCCTCACTGAGTGCTACAGTTTCCTTCACACCATCGACGCCATCCTGACATTGGTTTCAGAAATAATAATGATTTGCCAACAAACATGAGACGTTCTTATGATGGTAGAAAGGCAGCGTCCCATGTCACTTCTTCACTGTGGACTAACCTCCCTACTCTACTCAGACAATCCCTGTCCTGTTCAAATTTCAAATTTCGCTTTACTGAAAATCCTTCTTCATAATCTTAGCACGGCATTATGCACAAACTTTGCGCATTCCAAGACTGCAATGGCGCAATTTTTAGTACTCTAAAAGTCTACATGTTAGATTACACTGGGCAACAAAAAAAATTTTTTTCGTGTCCCAAGAATGAAAATACCTTATTCTTATAGTATTTTCTGTGCTGAATCCAAATAAGTTTGTAAAATTTCTCTATCAGGTCTGGTTTTTGTGTGACATGCAATTTAATTTTTAAAAACCCATATAGTTACATACTTATTAAAATATGATCGAAAAGACATACCTGTAGTTTAAAAAGTAGCTTGTTTTGATTTTCTGCTGTGCTTTGCCTCAGGCATGTCTCTCTTAAGAGTCCAGCAATAGTCAGCCAGCATACTGGGGCTCCATTTGCCTTGGTAACGGTTTTCCATGGCAGAAATATCCTGATGAAAACGCTCACCATGTTCGTCGCTTACCGCACCCAGGTTTTCCGGAAAAAAGTCCAAGTGAGAGTCCAAGAAATGAACCTTTAATGACATATTGCACCCCATTGCTTGGTAAGACTTAAGAAGATCTACTATTTCAGGATAGTTTTCGGCCTTGTGATTTCCCAAAACATTTGTGCAGACACTTTTGAAACTCTGCCACGCAGCTTTCTCAACTTCATTCAACTTTCCTTCAAATCTCTCATCTCTTAACAATTCTCTGATCTGAGGGCCTACAAAAATGCCTTCTTTAATCTTGGCATCACTGATCCGGGGAAACTTATTTCTAAAGTATGTGAATCCTGTTTACGCTTTATCCATCGCTTTAACAAAGTTTTTCATAAGTCCAAGCTTGATATGCAAAGGAGGAAGGTACGCTTTCTCAGGGTCAACAAGTGAACTATTCACAACATTTTTCTTGCCTGGAACAAGTGAGGTGCGTTTTGGCCAATCCTTCTTAACGTAGTGGTTTTGCTTGTCCCTACTGTCCCACTCACATAAAAAACAACAGTACTTGGTGTAACCTAGCTGCAACCCTAGCAAAAGTGCAATGACCTTCAGATCTCCACAGATATTCCACTTATATTTCTGATACTGAAACTTTTCTAAAAGCAACTTCATGTTGTCGTATGACTCTTTCATGTTTGCAGCATGTGCAATAGGTACAGAAGGAAATTTATTTCCGTTGTGAAGAAGGACTGCTTTCAAGCTGACTTTTGAGGAGTCAATGAACAATCGCCACTCATCCACGTTATGTTCATGACCAAGAGCCCCCATGACTGAATTAACATCTTTACAAAACACAAGTCCATCTTCATAGGAGAACCATTCTTTGAATTCATCATGGCGGCTGCGGAAAAAACAAACTTTAGTGTCACGTTGCAGTAGATTCCAACCCTTTAATCTTGAACCTAAAAGTTCAGCCTGCTTCTTAGATAATTTCAAATCACGAACTAGGTCCTTTAGATCTCCTTGTGACAGTAAATGTGGTTCATTGGAGGAACAGGTAGCCTGGAATGTTGGATTAGAAATGAAATGTCTTCATCTTTTTCCTCGTGATATGCTACAGCTACGTTTGATTCCTCATCACTTAAACTTACATGTTCAGGAGGATTTGGTACTGGAAGTTGAGCACTGTGAGGAACTGGTCTCACTGCAGACGGTAGATTAGGGTATATCATAAGGCTCTTTGTTTTTGAAGTGATCCCCTTTGTATTTACCAGGCAGAAATAGCAGTCTGTTGTGTGATCTTTGGGTTCCCTCCAAATCATTGGAATAGCAAATGGCATGTGACGTGAACCGTTTAGCCATCCTGTAAGTAGTCTTACACATGTCACACAACAAATGTGAGGGGCCCAACTCTTGTCCTGATCGCCTACTTTACATCCGAAATAAAGTTCATAGCATTTTTTTACTAATGGTGTAAAGTTACGTTTCTGGGATTTTAAAGTTAGATCACTACATACATAACAAAAGGAATTAAGATGATTCAGACAGTTCCGCGGCATTACAAAACATCTATATGAATACAACACTGGTGTAAAATTAACAAGAAGCAACAGACACTAGCTGTTAACACTGTGACATTTACAAGCAGACTGACTTGGAGCTGCTCTACACACAGAAACTAGGCTCATGTCTGAACAGGTACAAACATGTTTCAACCTGCACAGTCTGCTGCTCCGACCAAATTTATCCTGCCAGCATTATCAGAACTTTCTCCCCAAAGGAATAAATTGTACTAATTTTACAGAAAAATTAATACAACATATATATTAATATATTTTATTATAGTTATATTAATTAATATAATATATTATTATATTTATTATTTTTAATAATGTTTTATATTATAATATTGTTAATTTGTTATATACTTAATTATATATAGTATGTTATTATTTTTTTATCCGGTGATCATGCTAAATGAGGAAAAAATGAACATAGCGTCACAAGTAAACTAAGCCTGATAGAAAAAATCTGATTTCATATTTAGATTCAGCATGAAAAAGTACACTTAGAACACCCATCAAAACCCTTGTAACAAAATTGTTGTTGACCAGTGTTATCTTCACCTATCATGTAACCACTTCAGCGATACTATTTGATTTTAAAGCATATTTGTATTTATGTATACGTGCATATGTATTTATATGTATATGTATACAGTATTTGATAGTGAATACATTTTGTCAAAAATTTATAACTTTTACTTAAAAATTTATATTATTTAATTTTAAAACCAAAACTTGTATAATGTTAATTTAATTTTGCTGATAATATTTTCCTATCAATTCCAATGCATGTCTTCCAACATGAGCTGGACTTATTTTAAAGCAGCAGCTACTATCTGAATACTTTGCAGCGAGTGACTCAACGGACAGCTCCAGGTCTCGAGTTTTTATGAAGTGTTTGGTAACGATAAAAAAGAGCCTGTATTATATAGCAAGTTCTTGATGTAAACTCTCCTCTTTAAATGCTTTGAACTTCACGAGTGGAGGTAGCATCATTTGCATCAAAAGAAAAAAATTACTCTCTTGAGGTCACTACAATGTTCAGCATAAAACAATGCTGCAACAAGCCATGTCCCCAATCGTAAAGACAAGACACTGAGGTCGGGGATTCGAATCCCGATAATGCTGGTAATAATACAGGAGATAGGACAATGAGCGGAATTAGTTGACCTGAGAACTATGCTAGTTTCTGGTTCTTCTGACAGATATATATATACGGTATATATGTGTATATATGTATACTATATATACTGTATATATACACTGTACACTATATACATACAGTATATATACTGTATGTGTGTGTATATATATATATATATATATATATATATATATACAGTATATATATACTGTAGGTGTATATATATATATATATATATATATATATATATATATATATATATATATATATGTATACTGTGTGTGTGTGTGTGTGTGTGTATATACACACACTGTATATACAGTATATATACTGTGTGTGTGTATATATATACACAGTATATATAGTGTATATACTGTATATATATATATACAGTATATAGGCGCCTTGGTGATGATGTGGTTGAGATTGCTGACTACGAATCCACCGGCGCCGGGTTCGATTCCTGGCGAAAGCAGACGGCGCGCAACTTACCCAGCTGTTCATCCTTTCATAAAAAAATTAGGTTAGTAGATAAATGTGTACACTTAGTGGCCTAATGGTTAAGAGCGGGTGATCGGGAGGTCGTGAGATCGAGTCCGGGCAAGGAATTTATAATTTCTGACCTCCCGTGGTTGGTCGTGTTTCGGATTCCACGTTACGCTGTAGGTCCAAGGTAGAGCAACAAACTTGACCTTCGTCAGAGTGAACAATTCGTCCGAAAGCAAAACCAAATGTGT
Organism: Bathynomus jamesi; assembly: GCA_023014485.1. NCBI lineage: Eukaryota > Metazoa > Arthropoda > Malacostraca > Isopoda > Cirolanidae > Bathynomus > Bathynomus jamesi. The sequence continues at coordinate 195,609 of JAJOZX010005925.1, forward strand.
GTATATATATATATATGTATATATATTATATATATATATATATATGTATATATATATATATATATATATATATATGTATATGTATATATATATATCAGTGGCGACTCTAGCTTATCAATGTTACTCGGGCTCAGTACAAATTTTTACCAAAACAATTTAAAGAACCAGCATGAACAGAAATATACGGTATACATGCAATGGATCATAAATAAAATATTTACATAATTTAATAAAAAATAAACCATGAACTTACTTTATTTAAACATAAATTCCAAGCGTCTTGGTTTTATAGCAAATTCCTGTAAAATCTTGTCGTGTAGCTCCTTTTTGCTTTCCAAGTCATTCAGTATTTGTTTTTCGATCGAAATGCGAGCCAGGGATGACAGCCGTTCTTGAGCCATTGTGCAGCGCAAATATGATCGAATTCTGTCTAAGGTTGAGAAACTTCTTTCATTGGCAACTGAAGTTACAGGGATGGTCAGCAAAAGTTGAATTAGCTTAACACTTTCAGACATAGCAGACAACAAATCCAGTTTATGAATTAACTCTAAAATGACATTGACTGACTTGCATTTTTTAAAGTCACTGTCATTATTACATATATTTCAGTTCGTTCACCAAGGATTTGCAATCAAAGATATCTGGGTATTTACTTTGTAAAGCGTTTACATATTGCATAGGAAATGAATGAGCAAACATTTCAAACTTGTTCACATCAAGTAATTCAAAAAATGTGAATTCCTGAATGCAAGCAAATCGCTCTATCTTAACGACACTAAAATGTTGTCAATTATTTCGAAATACGTCGCTTATAGTTCATTTGTCTTCCCCTGACTCTCTTCCTGGGAGGAGGCCCCGAGTCATCTGGTTGTGCAATGTCGCCCATTGTTTCTTGAATGATTTTTTCATAATGTTCATCGTTACGATGATTTTCGACAAATTGAATAGTCATTTATTTTATCCTGGCCCAACTTCATGTCAAGCTGCTTACACTGCAGAACATCAAAGAGTTTTCCAGCTTGGGATAATATGTTATGAAAACAATTTATGAAAAACATAAAAGTGAAGTCATTCAATTTTGCCAGCAGATTGTCAGTTTCACTTAGAGTATCTTCATCCCACCTTTCATTATTGTCTAAAATATGTTGAAATGCACTTTTCAAGTTTTCAAGCATCTGTTTTATGGATGACACAGTTCTAGATCTATAGCACCATCTTGTTTCGCACAGTGATGGAATGCTGATATTAAAATCTCGAAAGACACTTTTCCGTTTTGTACTCGAAGATGTAAATTTACTAAAAGAGCGTAAATGAGAAAAAAACATTTTAACCCCATTCACTTTCTTAGCACTTTTACTCAAAACTAAGTTAAGCTTATGAGCATAGCAGTGAATAAAATGGCCGTATTTAAATCCTTTCTCCTTCAATTTTCTTTGCACCCCGTTTAGCTCACCTGCCATCACAGCTGCTACATCGTACGTTTGGCTAACCAATTTAGTTTTAGCTTCACTAAAGGAGTTCAACACATTTTCTATCATATCAGCCAACCTTGAAGCACTTTTATCATCACTTACGTCAAAAAATCCTAAAAATCTTTCATTTATTTGGCATTCAGACACATATCTAATTATAATTGAGAGTTGGGCATGCATTGCACAATCTGTAGTTTCATCTGCTTGCACTGAGAAAAAAGGAACTTTTTCAACTTCAGTATGAATTGCATCAGCTATGACACTATCTATTGCAGATATATCATTTTGTATTGTACTTGAAACTCCTGAAAAATGCTTCGATCCTTCTTTCGTGGAAAGTCTAGATGCAAAAACACTATCTATTTCAGCAAAGCAATGCAACAGCTCTCGATAATTACCTTTATTAAGGCTATCTTTTCCTTCATCATGGCCACGCAATGGCAGTTCTTGTTTACAAAGATATAATACGGCATTGTTAACTGTTTTAAATATTGTCTATTTTCTTCAACTGATTTGTTATACCGTTCTTTTTCAAGTTTTGCAGTCTCACTAAGAGCAGTTTCAATATCAAACTGTCCAAAGTTTTTAGACATTTGTAATTATGCAAATGACTCAAAGATTTACTATGATGTTTGCAGTCACTTAGAATATTTTATAATTGCTATAACCACCATCTGTCCACGATTGATTTGGTTTCGGTTGAAAAAGCAAACATGGCCAACAGTATAGTTTCTCATTAGAGGCACTGCACACAGCCAATCAATCTGTTCATACCACTTGATTTGAAAAGTACGATGGCCTATTTTAGTTTTCAGTGAAGGAGTGGGTCGGCCTAATTTGATAATTTCTCGCTTTTCCGCAATATTTCTCTGCCCAAATGGTTTTTCTTTTAAATCTAACACAACATCCTTCTCCATTATGGGTAAATGTAGAGCTGTTTGAACACAAAAATATAAGATAGTTATAATACACTAGTTACACTATACACAGAAAATACACAACACAATGCTACAACGTTCACTTCCGCAGGCAACTAAACTACTGAAGAAACCTGAGAGGAGTTGCCAGTTATCACTTTTAGCATAGGCTAGCTGTGTTTTTCGCGTCACTAGGCTGACGAAATTGAGCCCTACCTGGACGAATTAAATTTTGTTAATGCAATATTATCATGGAAAGCAAACGTTTCATCAGTCAACAGTTAAATCATGAGATCAATGCAAAGGTATACTCCGTGAAAAATATTGAATAAAAGCCACTTGAAAATTTGAAGATTATTTATAACAGGTAGGACGGAAATCACTCATCCCGAGTCCAGAAGCTTGGAGGATGAGCGAAAGCTTTCTGTTTAAAAAGCAACAGTGAGCGTTACTTTTTGACAAGTCAGCGTTTGGACCCGAGCAAATATCGTAATAGATTATGAAAGAAGAGTACACAAAGTGACGAACTTGTTATGACATTATTCTTTGTTTTAAAATAGATTTCTGCAAAAGAGGCATTAAATAAAGATTTTAACATATTGAACAAAATTTATGTATATTTTACAAATGTACACTCGGGCTGAGCCCGAGTAGCCCGAGTGCAGGAGTCGCCACATATGATATATATATATATATATATATAATATATATATATGGTGTTTCAGGTCGACCCAAAAATATGGAAATTGGCGGAATTGGTAGTTTGTATTTGGTAGAACTTATCATAATTACTACCTACTTGCTACAAATTCCGCCAATTTCCATATTTCTAGGGTCGACCTGAAACACCCTGTATATATATATATATATATAATATATATATATAGCGTAAACAGAATAGGAGGGATTAGCAAAACTTAACAAGTACTAATTGAGGGAAAAAGGTATTTTAACAAAATATAGTCCATTTTATAAGTTCCCGAATTGTTATTAAATTTATTTGCAAAATATATGAACACACATTTATAGATAATTTAAAAAAAAAACTTTAAAACAAAAAAAAAAACCTGAATACAGCTATAAAAACTGTACACCACCACTTTAAAGCAGTAACAAAACCAACAAAGACATTTAATATTTTCAAAACCTAAAAAGAACTAAATACCATAAACCAATATCTTTGTCAGCCTCAATGTTCTCTCTGCTCTCACAAGCGTGCGCCAACATTTTAACGAAAGTAAATTTTATTACGACACAAACACGTAGACAAAAATTGAAAAAACATTCAATCAATAATTAGCCCTAGCTAGGGTGTAATGAAGGGTGGGATAAGTTGTACTACATTGATCGATAAAGCTTTTTGCAGAATGACATGGTCAGATGTTGCCAACATTTGGGTAAAACTTCGTTTAAATCTGGCGCAAATGCGAGAGGATGCTTTTGTTTGCACGGGAGACGACGAAAGTTCTCCAAAACGTGTTTAAGTAGGTTTCTTGTCAGGGCTTCGAAGTGCAGAGGGAAAACAGCCTGCAGCCCTTTTAGCTTTTACGTTGAACAGTGGTTTTGGAAGGCGTGACGTGTGCATGATCCTTTTGTAGTATATCTGTATTAGTCTGAAAAATATTGTTGTAACAAAAGGAATAAATAATTCTTGAAGATCGTGTATTTAACCGAATTAAGATGTCCTTTGATTAATATCAACTTAATATCTCCATGCTCGAAATCATTGCTCGTATCGTTACACTAAAACCACCGAGATGAAGTGCTGTCTAACAAGGATTCCTGAAATGCATGATCAACCTTTCTCCATATTCATCCATATTTACTCTGCGGCGTGAACTGATTAAACCGAGACTCTCCAAGGTGCAGAGCAGAACTTCAACATGCCATAGGTATGTGTGTGTATCATCTACTTGGCCTATGTTAATCCCTGACAACAGCCGCCAGAGTGAAGCAAAGATTATCATCGATCTACACGCTCATTATAACCATGGTAACAAATTAACATTATCTGCAATACCTGAAAGGTTTTTTTTATAAATAAATTGTACTTCACATCGCGAGAAAGCGCTCTTTGAGTCTGACGACCGTTCAACCTGATGGTTATGAACAACTTCTTTCAACGTATCGTACAACAGAGCTTGCAACTTAATCGAAAACCTTCCATGTAAAATCTTGTTCTAACAGTTTTTCTCGGCCTCATTTTAGTTTGCCATAAAAATCATCCTTTTCGCATGCCTGAGTATTTTAACATTTTAAGGCTCTAGCCAAATAAATTAGTTAAGACTTTATAAAGTCCCATTTTGCAGACATTTGCGTTATTTGTAAGTACAGTGCATATACCAAATAGTTCTTTATTCAAGAAAGCCTTAAATACGTCAGATTAGCTTCGCGCTTTCTGCTTTACAAATCATTTTTACTCTACTCTTTTTTCAGTCAACCAAAAATGTTAATTTTTAATTTGTGTTTAATAAATGAATTAATAATTTATTCCAGATCACTGAATCCTGTCATATAAAACATGGCAGCTCATAATTAAATTTCCTGTTATGAATGGAACTGGATTGAAGCTATAGGTTGTGACATAAACCATAACAGACACGACATTCAGTTTTTAATGGCATTGAAATTATGCTCAATGGAAAAAATCTAGACTCAGATTTTAAATGAAAATCATTCGAAAGTTTTTGTTTGAGGCTGGAAATGAATGGGAACCGATTCCTTGTGAAAAAAAAGTCGAAATTGCACCGAAGCTAAACACCAACTCAGAAACCGCGGAGCAAGAGATATAGCCCGTGTTAGGAATCTAAGTCAAAATTTTTTAATTTAATAAATAATTATTACGGAATAACTTTGTGAGGATTTTGAGAATATTGTAGGCCAACTTACGTCGTGATATCAGTCGATCCAATTACTACTGCGTTGTCTAACTACGCAATATTTTTTGTTATGCGCATGCGCGGCGTCATCTTTATAATCATGTAACATCATCACGGCCATTCACGCTCCTTCACTTGGTCTGACGTCATATATTCATTAGGCGCGGGAGCGCGCGTCATAGATAGAGCGCGAAATTATTAACAAATATTTTAATAATTTAAATTATTAAAAACTATATAATAATAATAACGAAAATCAACTTTTAAAACAGTTTAATTATTAACCATAGGTGAATTTAATTATAATTGTTAAAATCACCTTCCTTAACACTTTACTGCCCAAAAGGACAAATTTACAACCTTTCAAAGACACGCATATTCATAACTTAACCCACAAAATATTTGGACAGTAAAGGGTTAAGTCCCTTTCAGTTATAGAGTGCTCGCAAAAAAAAAAAATAAATAAAAAGGACGAAGTTGTACCCAAGGTGACTAGTGAAATGAGTTTTTCTGAAGGGTCTGGAGAGTAGAGTTTCGCCTTCAAAGGAAGGAGGTGAGCGTTGATATTGCGAAAAACTCTTTCAGCATTCATTTTAAATGAATTTTATTTAGTTTTAGTCACATTCCATTAAGTTGTGAACGATTTAAGAGGCTTTCTTGACCGTCAACACTCCCTTTCCTCATTTAACCGAAATGAGACTTGTGAAAGCGTATTTTTTTATTCATTAGTTGACTGTGTCGTCAGTAAATAAATTATCATTTTAGCGACGATTTTATTATCCCGAGAAAGACGTGATATTCTTGATTGCGAAGGTTAAATTTTCTCGCCGTAGCCAAATGGACGAATGAAGCGCCATTTGAATTGTAGCTAATTTAAGATGTTGAAACTGCCAGGGTTAATTTTAGACTAGTTTTTTTTTATGTAGAAAACAAGGAAGTGACAGCCGCTGACGCCATAATAAGGAAAAATTACATCAAATAGTAGATGGAGTTAAAGTACCTCAGTTTTTATTATTTTTCGATCTTTGTCGTTCGGTTTTTCCTTAAGTTGCTGTGACATTATTAAGTGGTTTTGAATGATTAAATATTTATGCCAGAGAACGAGGTATGATACGCTTCTGAACTAAAACGTCCAATCAATCTTCAGCCGCGTATTAACAAAGCGAGTGAACGAAATAGCGATTTTTTAGTGTTTTTGAAGCTTTATAATTAAATTCCTAATTATCGAATGACTTTCATTAATGACTTTTCAATATATATTATCTAAAGACCTTATCTTATGATACTGAATGTATCATGTAGCATCATATATCCGCAGCGAATCTGGAGCCGGAACCGAACCCTTGGAGCCACCGAACTCGGAGCAGTGCCAAGCAGAGTTTCCATTAGACCAAAACGGAACAAAAAAGAAACTGCTGCTTTGGTTTTTTGGTCTTCGACAAACTTCCTCAAAAAAAAACCTCCTTTTTTTCTTTTATTTACTGATAAAAAATCTTTCGAATGGAAAATAATTTTAGGGAAAGTCTAAACTTGCGCAATTAACTGCACAAAATCAATAAATAAAGTTAATTAAATGTATAAAATATCAAACGTTCTGTTAAAGATAAAAAAAAGATAAAAATGAAGAAACAAAACTGCAACGACGCGTCTCGTGGCAAAAAATTTCGAGACAAGAATCTTTTTTTTTCTTTTTCTTTCGAAAAGTGCAAAGAACTATCCAAAAAAATATATATATATATATATATAATATGGGATAAAACCTTTGGTTAGCTTCCGCCCGAACTGTTCATTCTGACGAAGGTCAAGCTTTTCACTCCACCTTAGACCTACAGTTTAACGTGGAATCCGAACCACGCCCCACCAGCAGCCCAGCGTCTTAACCACTAGGCCACCCAGGGTACCCATTTATCTACCAACACTTTCTTTATTGTGTGGAAGGATGAACAGCTGGGTTTTGCTGCGTGCCGGCTGCCGTCAGCGGGTATCGATCCTGGAGCCGATGGATTCGTAGTCAACGATTCTAACCACTACACCACCATACCATCACTATGATTACATTTGTTTTTTGGATGGTTCTTTGCACTTTTCTTTTCGAAAGAAAAAGATGGAAAAAATAAATTCTTGCCTAGAAATTTATATATATATACTTAACATCTGATACTTCTTTTCTCTTTCTTTGGCGAGATAAAAGACTGAAAACCACAAAAAAAATTATTGAAAGAAAACTTGAAGGCGGGGGGATTAAAAATTAAAATGTAATCTAAATTATTATTATTAGTATCTCAAATCCCGAAGTGAAAGATATTTTTACAATGTAATTTTATTTGTGGAGGAGTAATACTATAAATTGTGTTTAATATTTATTGTATTTTCGGCTTTGGCACCTTTTTTATCTCCATTTTAACATCTTCATTCTTTAAATAAGAAAAATTTGCCAGCTTTTTTTTAATACAGATAAAATCTCTCTCTCTCTCTCTCTCTCTCTCTCTCTCTCTCTCTCTCTCTCTCTCTCTCTCTCTCTCTCTCTCTGACACACACACCCACACGTTTAAATAACTGAAGCATGCTACAGCTCTAGCATTTACAACAATTTCGTTTCAGTACCGTTTTAATTGTTCTTTTTTAAGTGGAAAGCTGTCCCGAGCGATCCCTTAATATTGTGTGTATATATATATATATATATATATATATATATATATATATATATATGCAAACCCACAAGGAAAAAGAAAAATGATTCCAAGGTCTTTCATGTATTCAGAAGTACACCTCGTCAGGGAATGAGGGAGAAGGAGAGATAACGAAAATATATTGCTATGTACAACGGAACAGAAAATTAAAAAGATTAACACATGATTAGGCGTGATTTATCAACGTAGTCTTTAAGTATAATAATACTGTTAAATTACACCTAATAAAGAATAGTCCGGATAATGCGGTTGGCTGTGTGTATTCGATCGGATGTACACAATGTAATTCAGTATATATAGGCCAAACAGGTAAAACGTTAGATATTAGGGTAAAACAGCATAAATATGCGTGTAGAACAGCAAATAATTGTAAAGCATTGTTTAACCATATGTATAGGTGTAATCATAGTATCAAGTGGGATAGTTCTGAAGCGCTCGTTAAAGACAGATATAATTAAAAGGAATATTCTAGGATGTGCATTTATCCATTTTAAAAATAATTTCAATAACAGTGCGGGAATGTATAAAATTAACAATATCCTGTTAAAATACCTTTTGCCTTTAATCAACTCTTGTTAAATATGTGTTGTTTTTATTTCTCTGTCCCGTTGTACATATGTATACTATATTGTCGTCATCTCGCCTTCTCCCTTTATCCCCTGACGAGGTGTACTTCTGAATATATGAAAGGCCTTGGAATAATTTTTCTTTTTCCTTGTGAATTTGCATCATCCATTCATTTCACGTGTTTAATTGTGAAATTCATCATATATATATATATATATATATATATATATATATATCATGAATCTTTTTAGGTTAATTACTGGTAAAGTCAATTTGGTTTACCTTCCATCAGAAGAAGTGAATTTCTTGGAAGCTTATAAGTATTAACCAGAGAGAAAAATGCCTTTGTTCCCGTCACTATATAAATTAATAAGGTTTGGTCTAATTTGCTGCTATTAGTAGTAATTTAACGTCATTAGTTGTGATTTAACTTGCTGAAATGTGTATTTACGCAAAGCATATAATTCGACATTATAGACATTGTCGAGACATTATATATATATATATATATACACACACACACACAATATATATATATATACAGGGTGGTGCATAAATGTATTTCATAAATCGCAAGGTGTATTCTTGAGACAAAAGTAAAGCAAAAAGACCATATAAACATAGGTCGAGAAACGAGAAATTCATTTCTACTACTTGAACGACGACTAATGTGGTTCATGCATGATGGCGCACCAGCTAATTTCGCTCGTTTAACGAGGAATATCTCGATGCTGTTTCAGTTTTGTGTCGCGTGCTATAGCTCGAAACCTACGGGTTTCTCGACTTATGTTTATTTGATCTTTTTTTTTTACTTTTGTCTGGAGAATACACCCTGCTATTTATGAAACATTTACGCATCACCCTGTGTATATATAAACATATATTAAAAATAAGAATTTATCTGGACCGACCATCATAGAGAAATAATCATATTTATCGTAATAATACCTGCATATACTTTTTTAATTTGATGTATTAACAACGGTTAACAACGGAAGCTGAAAAAATAAACATGGCTTACTTAAGTTAGCACTTATTTCTCCTTAGGGAATTTCAGAGGAAATAAATGAAAGAATGAATCAAATTTGCTCAAACAAATGAGAAGAATAAATTTCAAACTAAAATACAAGATAATCTTGAAGTTGGGTAGGTTAAACCAAGTTAGTTTAGGTTAAGTTAGTTAAATTTAGTTAGTTTAAATTATTTCTTCAACAATTTGAGTAAAATCTATTCTAATCTTTGTAAATGTAGGATTGAAGGCTTAAGTTAGTTTAAGTTAATTTAGGTTAGCTAAGGTTAGATTAAGAGTATAGGTAAAGCTAGTTTAGTTTAGGCTGAGATAGGCTAGGCTAGACTGGGGTAATGTAGGTAATATTAAGTGAGCCTGGGATAGAATAGGCTAGGATGGGGTAGTTTAGGTAAAGATTAGTTAGATTAGCTCAGTGTTTCCCAACCGGGGGTCATATGGCTCCCTGGGGGCCATGGCACATTTGAAGGGGGCCACAGGAAAATGTTATTTTGTAAAATAGAGTTAAATCTGCATATTACCTACTGAAAATAATGCTTATGGGGGGCCACGGGAAAAAATAAGGTTCCTAAGGGGGGCCATAAGCCAAAACCGGTTGGGAACCACTGGATTAGCTTACACAAGGTTAGGTAAAATTATGGCTCAGATTCAGGCTATGTCAACTCTCACGTGTATCTCAAGGTTATCTGGTATCAGATTTTCTTTCTTCATCGTAGACGCTCCCATCGCCAGATTGAGAAGCCTTCCTCCATTTTCCAAGGGTATCCACCGCATGATTTCAATTTTGTTTATATTCGCAGAGCGACATTTTCTGAGATACTCATATTAATTTACCTAAGTATTTATTTAATTACAATTTTATTTACTTATCAATCTTTCCTTATTTTATCCAATATCTGCTTTACTCGTTCACAGACGTTTCTCGTGCAAATTTGAAATTTTGTAAAAGAGGAGTGGATGAACAGATGGATGGATGGGCCGTTCAATGATTAAATGAATGGATGTATGGACGGATAGATGACTAAATAAAGGACGAATAAATGGGTGAACGCATGGAGGGAGGATCGATATATGGAAGGATCGGTAGATAGATTAGAGCAGTGCTATTTAACCTGGGAATAATTACCTCCCGGGGTGTAATTCGCCATTTTTGGGGGGTAACGAGCTGGCGCCACTGTCTAAAAAAACAAAGCTGAGTTATGGTTCCACTAAAATTTTATGGCTCTTTCCTAATTTTCCTTTTCTCATATTTGTCATTTAAAAAGGGGAGCGGGGGGGATTACAGTTTTGTTGGCTAGCTCAAGGGATAACAGTGCGAAAAAGGTTAAATATCACTGAATTAGAGGATGGTGAAACGGATATGCGGACAAATGCATGAGGGCTAGAAAGCCGAGATATTGGATATATAGATAGAGTAGTGAAGTCATTTAGGGTAGGTCCAGGTGAACTGGCCAATCAGGTAGCAGAAATCTGAGTTACAGATTATTCATTTGACCAATAGAAAACTGAGGTTTAGCATATGAAATGAGCACTCATGAACCCTAAAACTGAGATGCAGCATGTGAAATGAGCAATCATAAATAAAAAACTGAGTTACCGTTTATGAATTGCCCAATCAGAGACCGAAAAACTGGGTTACAGACCGTGAATTATCCAATCAGGTAGTAGCAAACTGGGGTGTAGACTATGAAATGATCAATCAGGAGTCAGAAAACCGAGTTACATATTAGGAAATGACCAATCAGGGACCATAAAACAGACATTTTACAAATTGACCAATCAGAGGCTGAGTTTGATTAGGTCGGGAAAGTAGAGTAGGAAAATAAGATACGAGGCTGCGTTGCGACATGGACAAGACATAGTCCCGTTAGGATAGTGAAGATTATGCCACTTTGCTAATGTAACACGAGTAATACGACTCCTCCTTATGTCGTAATGTGATAAAATAAATTACAGAGTTACAGGCTAACAAAGACCCTAAGATCCACTCCAGGCTAGCCCAGAAATAACAATGAAAATATGAACACTGAAAATTTATATCATGCTTATACTTACAGACGTGTAAAACTTTCCCACGGGAATAGTAGTAACAGTTAAGTAGAGAACAGACAAGGCTCCCTCCCTCCTCCGCCAGCTACTGCTGACAGAAAATAGTGGGGAAAGAAGATTTGTAGGAAAGTAGGAAAAAGTACAATGAAAAGAAGAGCTTCAGAGTTTATTCACACTATGCGTACACTTATCTCCTCTACCCAGTTACGCATTAGATGACAACGGAAAATAAAGGATAGCATGACTACTGAACTACTAATCTAATCTACACCATGCATTTTTTTTAAGGGATTTTGTATTTATTTATTATGTACAAGAATTCATCATTTCGTCGTCGCATCATTTCTCCGTAGCCTGCCAAAGCCACCGCATCGAAGATTTATAATATATTTCGTCCGATTACTCAGATAATATTATACATTTCCATAAAACACTTATTAAATTTTTTAACTGAATAACCTTTATTGGTAAAACAAATAGAGCGCTTTCACAATTTACAGCGACATGAATAAATGTGAAACCGGACCACCCATTGTGTGTGTGTGTGTGTATCAGAGAGAGAGAGAGAGAGAGAGAGATTACTGAATAATTGTACGTTCATGTGTTCGCGAGTGCCGTGTTCATTTGTGTGTTCATACGTTTGTGTAGCATCATCATCTTTGGAGAAGCTTAAAAAAACACCGTTGGAAGTCGTTAAAGGTGAAGGAAATTTTAGTAAACTAAACAAATAAATTCCAACTATGAAGTCTTAAAATTATGCAAGTTATTCTGTCAAATACTTTGCATATATATATATATATATATATATATATATATATATATATATATACAGGGTGTCCCATAAGTCCGGCATCATAGGAGAAATTCATATTTTTCTCTTTCTACAGGCCATAATGTATGTGAGCAAGGAAGAACGAATCCAGATAATTCTACTCATAGGAAATCGGAGTCAAAGAGAGGCCGCTGCTGAATTTAACAGACTGCATCCAGACCGCGAGCCAATAACACAGAGTTTTGTTAGCAGACTTCTTGCAAAGTTTAAGGAAACAGGATCCATAGAAGATAAACCACGCAGTGGACCTTCAAGGAGGTCCACTGACGATGATACAGCGACTGCTATCCTGGCTCATTAACAGAAGTCCCAATAAGTCTCTTCGGCGATTGTCCGCCGAGACAGGAGTGTCGAAAAGTAGTATCCATCGCATTCTTCAGGCTCAAAAATGGCATCCATATAAACTTCAGATCCTATAGAAATTAAGCGGATGATGATCCCGACCGGCGGATAGAATTTTGTGAATGGGCTACGGAACAATACATATTGAGCACGTTCTGTAAATAAAAGCTTTTGTTTTGACTTTTTTTAGTTTTTTTCCTATGATGCCGGACTTATGGGACACCCTGTATGTATGTGTGTGTGTGTGTGTGTGTGTGTGTGTGTGTGTATCATGAATACATATATAAAAGTTTTCTATTCGCACCCACTATTCCCCTCATATATACCTTTCCAACATATACGTTCTCACTCTGGCACCCCATTTAAGAATAGTTTATTTTCTAACTCCGCAGGGAAATTAGAGAAGAGTAAATACGAAATTCAGTCACTTAATCTCATATAGATAATTAGATAGACAGATAAATACAGTAAAACCCGTATAACTCGGACTAATTGGGGAGGGAGGGTAGTCCGAGAAATAGAGAATCCCGTTTTACAGAGATAAAATTTAAAGTATTGTTAAAAAAACTTATTTTAAAATGGATAAAGCAATAATGTGCATTAAATCAATGTTTTGGAAAGAAAAAATTATACACAAGTGCATAAGCGTCGGAACCGGGAGAGTGGGGGTACTCAGGGAGTAGGGGGGGCTCAAAAGTACACAAATGTTGAAGAGTACTACCGTAAAATCAATACCGTAAAATGGGGTGACTTCAGACACGGGGTGACTTCGGACAAAATCTGAGTAAAAAGTTTTACTATTAAATAGTTCATCAATGAAATAATCATAATCAGAAATTGGAGGGGGAATGTTATGATGCAAAGACAGTTTTGTTTGCTTATTTCATTCAGGAGCTATTTAATAGTAAAACGTTTTACAGATTTTGTCCGAAGTCACCTCAGTTTATGGTACTCCGAAGTACTGGATGCTGTTCAAGGTGAGCTGTCAAGGCGTTTTGAACAGAAGAATTTTGCTATCATCCTTGGCATGGAAAAGATAATCATCGGCGCAACCAATGGAAAGGTGGTGGAAATCCCAGAAATCCAGACTTTATCAGGAAGATCTCAACTTCCAGAAGCTTTCTACACAGCTGTCGATGCTGGCGGATGTTAAGCCACAGACGATCAAGTAGGTGACCAAAGTGGAGACCATAATTATGTCAACTTCTGAATGAACAACCCGTCCCCATATTCCTTCTGGGTGAAGTGCATAAGTTGTTGAGGCTGTACTTAACTATCCCAGTTACCACAGCGACAGCAGAACGCACATTTTCTACCTTAAGGCGTATCAAAACCTGCTTACGCAGTACAATGACCCAGCAGCGTTTGAACCACTGCATACTTCTGCATATATTTAAGGAGAAAACTGATGGACTCAACCTGATTGAATTGGTTTCCATCTTTGCTTCTCTCAGTTTGAGGGAGGGAGGAATTATTTTGGTTGTTTTGTACAAATATATATTTTCTTCTTTATAATGTATTATTTATATATGTTGTACATATAAATAATCAAAGTTCATTTTGGTGTTATTAATTACATTTAAGGAGTAAAAAAGGATTGTGCGTTTTATTCGCTACTATGTTAAAACGATACTGTTCATATGAGGTTATATTATAGTAATAAAGTCTCTGTCCGTGTGTGTGGGGGATGGGGAGTGAAGGCAACGACACGGAGGACTACTTTTCAGGTTGAGCCCTCCCCCAATGGAAAATATGTTGCTACGCCTATGAACTGTACATATGAATGATCAAAAGTAAAGGTAATGAAAATATTTTAATGAAGTACTTTAAAAATATTTCAAATGCCTATTTTTCAATACCTTACAAGTGGTAGCTTGTGAGAGTATCACGTGATGGCGTCGGTTTGCCGTGTTGCTGCTGAGGATAGGAGTGTACCACGTGCCCACCTCGTACTTTATCCGTATAACTCGGACAAATTCCAAGTAAGATAGGATTTTCACCAGGTTTTTTTTCCGGCTCACAGAGGATTCTGGCCTATCCAGAGTCCAAGTTATACAGGTTCTACTCTAATCTCTCTATTGCTAAAACCAAATATTACAATAATTTTAAAACAGAATTTGGCGTTCATTGTTTGGACTTTACTAGGCTCTCAGGCTGAATTAAATATCATTAGTATATATATATATATATATATATATATATATATATATATATATATATATATATATATATATATATATATACAGGGTGTCCCATAAGTCCGGCATCATAGGAAAAATAATAAAAAAAGGCAAAACAAAAGCTTTTATTTACAGAACGTGCTCAATATGTCCACCATTGTTTTCAATACACAAATTCAGACGTGATACCCAGTCAGCAAGCATACGGGTAATGATGTCAGGAGTAATGGTGTTACATGCCCCAATAATGCGCTGTCGCAAATGTTCAACACTCCTAATTTTCTCTGCGTATACCAGCGCTTTCAAGTGGCCCCCAGAGATAAAAATCTATGAGTAGAATTATCTGGATTCGTTCTTCCTTGCTCACAGACATTATGGCCTGTAGAAAGAGAAAAATACGAATTATGGTTTGTAGAAATAGAAAAATATGAATTTCTCCTATGATGCCGGACTTATGGGACACCCTGTATGTGTGTATATATATATATTATATATATATATATATATTATATTATATATATATATATATACAGGGTGGGCGGAAAGTAGTTCCCTATTTTGGATTGGTAAAAAAATACGTATATTATCCATTTATTTCAGAAGAAATAATATGAAAAGGTAGGCATACATGGTAGGTTTTCTCTAAAATTCAATGTGGGCTCCAACTCTTTCCACCAGCTTCTGGAGCCGCCCAGGAATGGCGTCCACTGACTTTAGCAGGAACTCCGGCGGGATGGAGGACATGACTTCCCGAATTCGGTCCTCCAGTTCTTCCAATGTCCTCGGTTTGGTGCGGTAGACTTCTTCCTTTACCCACCCCCAAAGAAAGAAGTCGCACGGTGTCAAGTCGGGGCTCCTGGCTGGCCATTGATGTGGACCACGACGACCCATCCAACGCCCAGGGAAGTGGGCATCCAGCCACTCACGGACAACAAGAGCGAAGTGCGGAGGGGCGCCATCTTGCATAAATATCAGATCGTCGATGTTCTCCCATGTGCTGACAACCGGCCAGACCTCGTTTCGCAACATAGCAAGGTACCGCTCAGCATTCATGGTGTTGCGCAGAAGGAACGGGCCCACAACCTGATCTGAGGTCATACCACACCACACCGTTACACTGAACCGATTCTGCCGTTTTTCAGCGGTAACCATGGGATCCTCTCCTGCCCAGTAGTGGCAATTGTGGCAGTTGACAAAGCCTCCGACGTGGAACACCGCCTCGTCGCTCCAGAGGATGTTGCGGAAGAGATGGGGCCAGTCTTCATGCCAAGCCAGCATGATTTCCCCGAACTCCATGCGAATGTCGCAGTCCTCGTCCGAGAGAGATTGGCAGTAATGCGGCTTCCACGCACGCCAGTTCAGCTCCTTCTTCAGCACAGTTCGCACTGAGTAGCGGGAGAGTCCACTTTCCCGAGCTGCCTGGCGAGTTGGCTTTCGTGGACTCCGTGCGAATATTTCCTGAACTGCCTGCACCGTCTCCTGGGCCCTGGATGTCGAAGGGCGACCACATCTTCGAACATCTGCCACAGACCCCGTGGTCATGAGCTTCGAGTGGCAGTTCTTGATTGTTTTCGGGTCCACTTGGGCACGTGGCCCGTGAATGGCCCGCCACCATCTTTGAACTCGAACGACAGATTGCCAAACTTCGTACCGTGCCGCCAACTGGGCACGCTCCTGCAGTGTTAAACGCTCAGCCATGTTACCCTTCAATCTGAAATGAAAAAAAAAAAATGAACGTTACAATTGTACCACTTTAGAGAACACAAAGAGAACACTTTAGAGAAAAAAAGATTACCGTTACAATTGTACCACTTTAGAGAACACACCGTAACAATATAACAATACAATCACAATTTATACATAATTTATATGTAATTTAAATTAGGGAGCTACTTTCCGCCCACCCGTACGTATATATATATATATATATATATATATATATATATATAATATATAATATATATATATAACACTTGGTCCAGTCAATAAATTCGTGAATCATCATACTGTTTTAATGAAACAATTTGCGAATTTAATTCAATTTCCTGGGTGTGTGTATTATATATATATATATATATATATATATATATATATATATATATATATATCCTATAAGAGTGCAAAAGTGCCTTTGTGAAATCGACTGCTGGGTCAAGTTCTGAGTATTTGACTTTCGTTATGAACTGAGCCAGGAAGGAATATGTATGTATGTTCTTTTGTCGTATGACTTATTCATCAGAAATAAAATGGCCTTCCACCTTTTTATTTATTTTTAGACCTATGTCAATTGTATCCATTCTTTGATTTTGGCAGTTAGACCTCTTTTCAGTTTATTTTATTGGAGTGTATTGTTGCAGTGTATTGGAGTGTATTGGAGTGTATTGTTCGTTTACATTTATATAAACAACTGGAGCGGTTATTTCAACACAACGAGGTTTGGTCTAATCTTTGTGTCAGATCTTGAAGAAGGTCGAGTCTAACAAGTAGATATTTTTATATACAGTCGCATTAATGCATTTCATTTTCGTATATACTGTACTTACCTTTTACATAATGTCTATTTATGTATGTGTAAATGTACTTCCTAAAATAAGGAAAACATTTGCAAGATTTTTTACAGTACCGTTCATCCACACAAACAATTTTTTACGAGTTCGATTCCATGACTTTTAGGTTATGGCATAGGAAAAGACGAAACCCGTTGTAAAGAAATGAGCACTCCCGCTTTTTAAAAGTGTAACCGAAGTTTTGGCCACAAATGTACAATCGGTTCAAAAAGCCCTGTAGTAAAACTCCATGTTTCGAACCAATAAATATAGGTAAGGAACTTGCTTCTACATTAATACCAACTTTTTCTGATATTATACACACACACACACACACACACACACCACACACGCACACAATGTGCGCATCTTCGCATAAGCGAGATACCAACTTTTTTAAATACCAAAAGTGTTACCTCACAAAAAATTACCCCGCTACATCTGTGTATTATCATACATTCGGCCTCACGTTTGTCCAGTTGCCTACACACACACACACACACAAACACACACACACACACACATTTCAATGTGAAGCGATTAGCGTTTTCTTTCTTAACGAGTAATATGTGCCGACAGTTTTTATGAAGAAAGTGCTTTTGAGGTTATTCAAAGGACATACGAACATACTAAAAAAAAATAATGGATCACCTGAAGATCACGGCCCCCATGTATTGTTGTTTTTTGCTTTACAGTACCAAATATAATAATAAATTAAATTGAATGCCCGGTTAGGTCAACTGTACGCCCTTGACGATTGGTTAGGTTAAGTCGTGATATTTTCGTTAGTTTTAACGAAAATATCATTTGGTAAGCGAGGCTGGGGGCCCTGATCTTCAGGTGATCCAAAATAAAAGGGAGAGAATATCTCTACTGAAAGACGAATGGATACAAATTTTAAAATTTTACTTCCAAACTGTTCATGAAATGGAAAAAGCAGTTCAATATATCGGGTGATTTTTTAAACATCTAACACTTATAAACTGAAATAAAAAGAGGAAATTTTTACTATACATTCTCTACACATGGTGAATTAGTCCCTCAGTGCAAACCATGCTCTCATCTCATTAACTCTCCGCTCACGAACAACAAAAAATTTTTGCGGAACTCTGGACAGAGTATCTGTTGAAATCTGAGAAATTATTATTCATTTGATGCTTTCAGTACCTCTATTGTGCGTGAATTCTGTTTAAACATTATCTTTTAAATAATTCTACAGCTAAAAGTCACAGGGGTTTAGATCTGGTGATGTTAATGTCCATGATATTCCTTTATCATAAACCGTAGGAAATCTATTGGGACAGAACTCTTCCGTCGAAAGTATCGTTAGCTGAGAGGACTCATCACATAGAGCATGTTTTGCACTGAGAAGCTAATTCTCCACGTGTAGAGAAACAAAAACAACAACAAACAAAAATTTCATGTTTTATTTGTTAATAAAAAAATAAAAGCCTTATAAGTGTCAGATGTTTAGAAAGTCAGCCGACATAAAAAATAACGTATACAATTTATTTTTGTTGCGTAAAACGAAAGAGCAAAGGAAATATGTCTACATTTAAAGCATTAAAGTTTTCAAAGTATAATTTTAACATCTATTACACGAGTATAATAGCGTAATAAAATTTCATTTACGTAAATATTTAAATCAAAAAGCCTAACAAAAATCCTATCGACGAATTAACTTCTTTGCTTTCGGAACATTATATCATTTCCTATTTTCTGATCTTAAAATATTATAAAAACAAACATATATTTTATATATAAATATGTATATATATAATATTTGTTTATTTTCATAAAATTCTAAAATTCTAAAATAAGAAATGACAATGTGTATAATTTATTACTCATGCACAGTGTGTACGAGTAATAAATTTACACACTGCACATAAATCATGCATTGCATACTTTGTATTTCATTTTGTTTTAGTTACATCTCAAACTTCATTAATACGGAATGTTAAAAAGTATTTTAAATCCTTCTCCAGACGGGATTTAAGCCTTAAAAGTGCGTCTTAAATTTCAGTATAATTATACGCCATCCGAAGTGTTTGCAAAAGAGATTTCCTCTTTTTGTGTTAAATATTTACATTTTATAAAATTACGTCAATAAGCCAATTTATTTTACCATTTATTTTCTTAGTTGGTAAAAATGCCTACAAGAATAAAATGTTTTTAAGAATATTAAGTTACTCTAATATAATAATTTTCATGGTTTTCTTATTTTTAAAACTTTACTGTATACAGTTTCTTTGTTAAAAATTCCAAGATCTCCCTCCCCTTTATCTTTCTTTGAAGGCCCAACCAAGCTGTTTGTTCAAACGTTTTTTGTCTGCTAAACTTTTTTTAGCCACTGTAATAAGGAAACAAAAATTACAGTCAAAACAACAATGGCGGCGTTACTCCCGTACGATATCTTTTCAAGTTTTAAAGTATTTTTCAGGAGACAATTTTCTCATCTTAAATTTCGAGTGAACCTCTCTTTTTACCTCACAATCATCCGGAAGTGATTGAATAGCAAGACAGGATGAAATTAAATTATAACCCATACACTTTATTCTATTTTATTCTGTTTTTGGCGACTTTATACGCAAAAATAAACGTTCAAAATATCGTCATTATTTTTTACCAATTTAGATTAACATCGTTTCGGCTTTTTCTTACACTAGTTTCGCTAATGTAAATTGTCTCTCTAATTTTTACAGTAAATTTTTACAGTTCTTGAAAGGATTCCCTCCTCTTGCACGCTTTTGTATCGTTCAATTTTCTCTTGTGACTTTGCTTAATCATATTTTAGCTTTTATTCTTGTTTTAATCCTTTTTGTAATAACATTTTGATTATTTCTTGGTAATTTTCGTTCCATAAAATAAATTGGATTCAAACAAGTTTTAATTCCATTAACAGCATATTTTGTGTGTTGACGATCCTTTGATGTTGCAAGTGTGGTTTGTAAATTCAATTAAGCTGTTTGGTCAAAATAATTATATTATATTATATATATATATATATATATATATATATATATATATATATATATATATATATATATATATGTTAACTCTTAACTTTTTGTATTTGCATTGGATTATTCTCTACAAAACACAAAATAACCCCCTCAAAGACTGCATAAAACCATTTAATGTGTTCACTATCACAAAGATAATTCTTTCTTCTACTTTTTATCGCTTTCGAAGGATTACAGTTTTGCTTACAAGCTTGTCAACTTTAGTGAATAAAAAACTATAAAGAAGTTAACTTGATTTCATGATTTATAAAGAAATGAAGTTGTATAGAAAGAAGTAATTGATGTATAAACATTAAATTTGTAAAATAGGAATTCTCGTGAAATTTACAGCTTTAAAATTGCGTAACTGAAAGTGATATCTTTTGTTTCATGGAACCGTTTATAAAAGGTTTAGATGGAAAGGGTCTAGTTTTAAAGTTTAAAAAAAAATTAATAATGGAATTACAGTTACTAGAGGAACTATCGACTTCTCGTCATTCATTTCCAGAAGGGACTTAATTCTGTCCGCGTAAACAGTATTGACCCATTAACACTTAATGATTTTGGTATAAATTGTTAAAATAGTATTACCCTTAGCACGATCTATCCATTCCTCGCTTACCAATTTTAAATTTTACGTTTTTCTCAACTCTTCCCGTAGAATTTAGTTCAATATTCATTCATTTTTACCCAGAGTGGACGAATTGAGTTCATTCCGATCCTGTGTAACGGGTCAAATTATACCCCCCTAGCCACTTTATACCCCGGGTATAAACTGGCCTACGCCATATACCACTGCGGGGGTTAATCTGGACTCGGCTGTTTTACACTCCCCCAGGCCAGAATACACCCTCTTTGGTGTCGGCTACTGAAAGTTTATTTTAAAGGTACTAATATTACACCAATTTTGGTTTAAGAAGAAGATAGGGAAGCATTGGTTTGGGAATAGAGTGATGGATGAGTGGAACAAGCTTCCAAATAACAGTTAGTGTCAGTAATTTAGAAAGTTTCAAATTATTTTATATATCATAGTCACCACTATTCTTAGTCATAAGTTATCAACAGGCTGTAAACAATTAATCTTGGTTAGGTTAATTGAATGCCCAGTGAGGTTAATTGAATGTCTGGTTAGGTCAACTACATACCCTTGACGACTGGTTAAGTTAAATTGATATATTTTCCTCGGTCCTGAAGCCACTTCGACTAAGAAAAATATCACGCCTTAACCTAACCAATTGTCAAGGATGTTCAGCTGACCGAACTGGACAATCAATTAACCTAACCGGGATTAAATGTTTACAGCCTGTTGATAACTTATGACAAAGAATAGTGGTGACTGACATATTTCATGAACTTATTTCAGAACATGTTAGTGCTCCAGAATAACATGGAGGCCTTTCTCCGTGGAAGATTTTTTAAGTTTTTGTGTATACTAATACCTGTAGCAAGTTAATAAAATAATATTAATAAAGTAATTAAGTTTTTCTTTACATTTTGTGACTTTGTTAAAACTGTAAGGGGTGTATTCCGACCTGGAGGAGTGTAGAACAGCCTAGGCCAGTTTATACACGGGGTGCATCTGGCCTAGGCCAGTTTATACACGGGGTGCATCTGGCCTAGGCCAGTTTATACACGGGGTGTATCTGGCCTAGGCCAGTTTATACACGGGGTGTATCTGGCCTAGGCCAGTTTATACACGGGGTGTATCTGGCCTAGGCCAGTTTATACACGGGGTATATCTGGCCTAGGCCAGTTTATACACGGGGTGTATCTGGCCTAGGCCAGTTTATACACGGGGTGTATCTGGCCTAGGCCAGTTTATACACGGGGTGTATCTGGCCTAGGCCAGTTTATACACGGGTGTATCTGGCCTAGGCCAGTTTATACACGGGGTTTAAAATGGCTTAGGCCAGAATATACCCGGGGTTTAAAATGGCTTAGGCCAGAATATACCCGGGGTTTAAAATGGCTTAGGCCAGAATATACCCGGGGTTTAAAATGGCTTAGGCCAGAATATACCCGGGGTTTAAAATGGCTTAGGCCAGAATATACCCGGGTATAAACTGGCGGGTTGCAATAGGGCCTGTTACACCGGCCCCAACCTAAACTTACGAAACGATTATAGTGCCCAATTCCAGAAGGAGAGTTCTCTGTCAATTTCTATTCCCTTTTTAATTAACGCGAATATTCCGTGTTAAGTTGTTGATTAATTTTGGACTAAGTTTTTATGAAAGAAGTTGAGCAAAGTTTAACAGTTTTCTTTTGAAGTTTTACTTCAAGTAAAATTTCTAAGTTTTCTTTCATTATTAACTTTGGAGGAGTATTATTTATTTATTTTAACTTTGAATGATTTAAAAAATTTATTTTTCTTGAACAATATTTAGCAATTAATGATAAATTATAAATTTTACTAAAACATTTATTGACATTCGACTTTCAGTCCAAAGATGGACAATTTTTCTTCTTTTATTGCACAAACATCATTTGCAATTTAGGGGCCATAAATAATAGAGAAAGTTATGAGACGCAGTCTTTCTATTATTATATATATACTGTCGATATGTATTCCACGTTCTACGGATCCCACGTTAAACTGTCGGTTACAAATTACAAAGTCCTCGCTCAGACTCGATCTCATGACCTCCTGACCAGCAACCCAGCGTCTTAACCACTAGACTACCCAGGATACCCATTTATATACCAACCAATTTTTATTGTATGGAAGGATGAACAGCCGGTTTGCTGCGCGTCGACTGCCGTCACCGGTGGATTCGTAATCAGTGATGCTAACCATTACACCACCGAGGCGCAGATAATATATATATATATACATATATACATATGCATATAACTGCAATGACCGCGCAGTATATAAATGAATAGAAACGACATAAGTGTTAAGGAACGTCTCTGCACACGAGGAGGAGAGATAACGAATAATGAAAAATGAGGCGAACCGCCCGGGAATCGAACCCAGGGCCTTCCAATTGCCGGTTGGATGCTCTACCATTATGCTACGGACCTCACTCAATCACAAATCGAAATTCTCCCACATAGGGCAGAAACCAATGCCCTGAGAGGGCACCCTCGCAAATCGTGAATATGCGCATATAACTGCAATGACCGCGCAGTATATAAATGAATAGAAACGACATAAGTGTTAAGGAACGTCTCTGCACACGAGGAGGAGAGATAACGAATAATGAAAAATGAGGCGAACCGCCCGGGAATCGAACCCAGGGCCTTCCAATTGCCGGTTGGATGCTCTACCATTATGCTACGGACCTCACTCAATCACAAATCGAAATTCTCCCATTGCAGTTATATGCGCATATTCACGATTTGCGAGGGTGCCCTCTCAGGGCATTGGTTTCTGCCCTATGTGGGAGAATTTCGATTTGTGATTGAGTGTGGTCCGTAGCATAATGGTAGAGCATCCAACCGGCAATTGGAAGGCCCTGGGTTCGATTCCCGGGCGGTTCGCCTCATTTTTCATTATTCGTTATCTCTCCTCCTCGTGTGCAGAGACGTTCCTTAACACTTATGTCGTTTCTATTCATATATACATATATATACATATATAATATATATATACAACGACATTGTCAGACACTTTCGAAGATTCTCTTTTTACCTGCTACGTCACAACATTCCCTTACGGGCATAACACGTTTCCTTTCCCATGAAGATGACGTTCGACCTCACTAGAAAAGACCTCCGGGCACAACGCCTCCTTTGCACCTCGACCAGCTTCGGAACCTCTAACCGCCAGCGAACAGCCGCCATGTGAAAATGTAAAGGCCATTATTAAACGCCCTCCATTGAGTATATCTCGTCATTCTTATTTTTATTTTGCATTTGTCCCCAATTGTATTCAACGTTGTCCTCAACAATTCATTCACTCTTAAATTCATTCATTGTTTTGTTTAATAAAGGAAGAAAAACTCGCTCTAATAATTTCCCTAATTAGTAACAATATTTATTTGGTCGAAAGATCAAATTGGTGACCCATTAAAACTCCTTAATTAACTCTTATTACATTTATTATTGGGAGCCCACTGTCAACAGGCATATATATATATATATATATATATATATATATATATATATACACAGAGGCGTAGCCAGAATTTCTTTTCTTTACAGGAGGGACTAAAAAATATATATAAACCCACAAGGAAAAAAATTATTCCAAGGCCTTTCGTGTAGTCAGAAGTACACCTCTTCAGGGAATGTATTTCTGAATACACGAAAGGCCTTGGAATAATTTTTTTTTCCTTGTGAGTTGTATCATTGTGAAATTCATTTTATATATACAGTAATGTTATAATGTTTCAGACCAACAAAGACCCCAGGATCCACTCATGGCTGGTCTACCTAACTGTGTTCGTAATTGTGTATTGTGCATGTCCTCCGTGGTGGCGGAGGGGACCTACAATTTTACGTGGGTTCCGAACCACAAAGAACATAAGAAATTTTTATAGTGGGCACACTAAGGGCCACTTCGGCCCATCGAGGTGGCTTCACTATGTAAAAACTGCCTGTACATTGGCAACAACCAATTTTTACAAAACTAAATAATTATCATTTTAAAACTAATTAATTATCAATTTAAAACTAAAGATAGAATCTCTGGATCCAGAGGATCAAGTCATAATAGACTACTATCCACAAATATGTTACACTCTATATCTATTTATAACCGACATGCAAATATATCAGATCCAAAGAATCCAGTCAATTTCATTACGGTATCCATCAATACCAGTACCTTGCCAAACAAAAATAAGTCACGGTCCATATCAATTGCGGACAAAGTCACAATTTACAACCATATACATTACAATATATATACTTAGGAGGAATAAGTGTAGGTATGGCTGTAAAGACTGTACAGTAATTTAGAAATGTGTGTGCACCCATTTTGGGCCTCCCATTTTAAGGTGTTTGTGGGGCAAGTGAAGATCATGAGTTTTTCAATACCTCACAGTACTATGGGGGGCGCACTGCTCGGCAGAGAAATCTCTTTAAATGGGGTGTATAAGGACAGAGAGTATCCCCTAACCCAAGATGCTGCCTCCCTATATCCCACAACACTTGTGTTGAGCTGTGGGATCTATCACCACAAAACCTTAATTTTACTACCTTAAACTATACCCAATCTATCAACATATGCGTCTAATCGATTTTTAAACATGTTTATAGACGTGCTACTAATTACTTCTACCGGCAAACTATTCCAGCTATTTACTATTCTATGCGTAAAAAAGTTTTTGGCAACTGCTGTCTCGAACCTTCTACTTGTCAACTTACACCCGTTATTTCTAGTCCTATTATACTGAGATATTTCGAAAAAGCTATCTCTATCTACGTTATCGAACCCATTCATAATTTTGAAACCCTGGATTAGATTAGATCACCCCTTAGCCTCCTAGTCTCGAGTGTATGTAGTCAATTTTAACTCTTTAAACCTATCCTCGTACGACTTTGACCTAAGAGACGGAATCATCTTAGTTGCTCGTCTTTGAACTCTTTCGATTTTGTCTATATCTTTGCGCATATGCGGATTCCAAAATTGGATCGCGTACTCCAAATGGGGTCTAACTAATGATTTATAAAGAGGAACTATAATATCGCGCGATTTGTACTCAAAATTCCGAGCTATAAAACCTAACACTTTGTTCGCTTTATTGACCGCTGCTGTACTTTGTTTCCCTACTTTTAAATTACCTGTGACTATAACTCCTAAATCTTTTTCCTGCTCTACGCTTATCAACTCTTTCCCTGACATACTATACGCAAAATTACCGTTACGCGAACCTATATGTAAAATTTTCCACTTATCGACGTTAAATCTCATTTGCCATGTGACTGACCAATCAACGATTTTATTCAGATCATTCTGGATTTTACCTCTATCTTCGTCATTAATCGCCCTACCACCCAGCTTCGTGTCATCCGCAAACTTTGAAACTGTACTGACTAGGCCGACATCTAAATCGTTAATATATATAAGATAAAGCAAGAGGCCCAATACAGAACGCCACTCGCTACATTAGCCCAACACGACTACACCATATATACATGGGCACCCGCAGGATTTTTTCCAAGGGGGGGCAAAATTTAATGTATTAATAGGTAGGGACCGGAGCAAGCAAAAAACTTTTGACCCCTTAGGAACCAGCAGGTTAATTCTAAGCAAGTTTAGTGTTGCATTTTCTGTAATGGAAAATGCAAATATATATTGTATATACATACAATGCACATGATAACAATCATTTATTTTATTTATAACAGAAACATGATAGAATGAAGAAAAGAGCACACTGAAGTAAATGTAAGTAATTTTAAGGGGGGACTTCTGAACAAATAAAAAGGTAGCAACCTTTTATCATGCACACAAATAAAAATTTTCACCCTTTAGGAGGCAGTTGGATACTTTTCAGCAAGTTTAGGATATAATATTTTCTTAGAAAATATTTAATATATTTTCTTGGCATTTCCAGGTGGGGGCAAGTGCCCCCCCTTGCCCCTACCTGCGGGCGCCCATGCATATATATATATATACACACACACCATATATATATATATATATAATATATATATATATATATATGAATAGAAACGACATAAGTATTAAGGAACGTTTCTGCACACGAGGAGGAGAGATAACGAAATAATGAAAAATGAGGCGAACCGCCTGGAATCGAACCCAGGGCCTTCCAATTGCCGGTCGGACGCTCTACCATTATGCTACGGACCTCACTCAATCACAAATCGAAATTCTCCCAAATAGGGCAGAAACCAATGCCCTCAGAGAGCACCCTCGCAAATCGTGAATATGCGCAAATAACTGCAATGACCGCGCAGTATATAAATGAATAGAAACGACATAAGTATTAAGGAACGTTTCTGCACACGAGGAGGAGAGATAACGAAATAATGAAAAATGAGGCGAACCGCCTGGGAATCGAACCCAGGGCCTTCCAATTGCCGGTCGGACGCTCTACCATTATGCTACGGACCTCACTCAATCACAAATCGAAATTCTCCCAAATAGGGCAGAAACCAATGCCCTCAGAGAGCACCCTCGCAAATCGTGAATATGCGCAAATAACTGCAATGACCGCGCAGTATATAAATGAATAGAAACGACATAAGTATTAAGGAACGTTTCTGCACACGAGGAGGAGAGATAACGAAATAATGAAAAATGAGGCGAACCGCCTGGGAATCGAACCCAGGCCCTGGGTTCGATTCCCAGGCGGTTCGCCTCATTTTTCATTATTTCGTTATCTCTCCTCCTCGTGTGCAGAAACGTTCCTTAATACTTATGTCGTTTCTATTCATTTATATACTGCGCGGTCATTGCAGTTATTTGCATATATATATATATATATATACACGTGTATATAACTATATATTAAAGTGTGTAAATGAGTAAAAACACATTCCTAAATGTATTACAATAATTAAACATATGCTGAAGGTACTTGGCATGGCGTACGTACTCATAAGTAATGCATAGAAATATCAAACCTATGACTTTATTTCGGGGACGGCTGAAACCCCCGTAGCCCCTCCGCTGTCTACGTCCCTGTATATATTTATATATATATATATATATCCACATTTGTTCGAATCATGCGCCTCGGTGGTGTAGTGGTTCGGGTCGCTGTCTACGAATCCATCGGCCCCGGGACCGAGACCCGGCGACGGCAGCCGGCGCGCAGCAAAACCCAGCTGTTCATCCTTCCATACAATAAAGAAAGTGGTTGGTCGATAAATGGGTACCCTGGGTGGCCTAGTGGTTAAGACGCTGGGCTGCTGGTGGAGCGTGGTTCGGATTCCACGTTAAACTGTAGGTCTAAGGTGGAGTGAAAAGCTTGACCTTCGTCAGAATGAACAATTCGGGCGGAAGCTAACCAAAGGTTACATAAAAATATAGCTGTGTAAAAAACCTTTATAGATATTGCGAACAGACATGTTTTATTGAGCAGGTCTGCGTCCGTAGCTTAGTTTTCCTGTAAAGGAAATGAAGACACCAAGGTCGGGGGTTCGAATCCCCATGATGCTGGTAATAATAATAATAATAATAATAGTAATACAAGATTTAACGCACAGAGCCCTATTGGATTGGCCTGGCGCTGTGTCAGTTTCTGGTTCTCATGACTTATGGCTATTATTACTATTATTATTATTATTATTACTATTATTATTATGGGATTTATAGCCTGTAAATAAAGCTTATCATCATTATTATTACTGTTGCAGCAGTTTCCGCTTAAAGTTTAACTCCATTCATGGGCTACATCGTGGTCATTTCGCAACATCGCCTCCCATAGACAGGCGAAGTTAAGCGACACTGGGTCTGGGTAGTAGTTTTTGGGGAACCTTCCTCTGCGTCTAGATGACGTAGCGACCCGTGGTTCAGATTCCGCGTAAATTTGTAAGTCCCCTCTGCCACATGACCTTTGTTGTTACGGAGGTGAAACAACCTCCTCCCCCATTCTCTCTCTCTCACACACATACATACATACATACATACATACATACATACACACACACACACACACACGTGCGAATCTCCGCATAAGCAAGGTACCAACTTTTTTAAATCCATATATCTAAAAAACTAATCAACCTAGCCTAATCTAACCTTAGTGCCACCGAACCGAGAAGGTCGTGATAAGTGTTTCGAAAGTAATTGTGGGCTGGAAAGGTGTTTTCTGTTAAATCATTAAATAGTGAGATACTCGCTAATCTACCCTAACCTTAAAACCTAACCTTAAAACCTATTTTTTTCGCCGACAATAAAAATGTTTCTTGATGTTTCATAGAATTATTTTAATGTTTCGAGGTACCAAAAGTGTTATACCTCATCAAAAAAATTACCCCACTACATTTGTGAGTAGTTATCACACACTCGATCTCACTTGCGCCCAGTTGCCTACACACACACACACACACACACACACACACTTAACTGTACATTATTTTTTTGTCTTTCCCTCAATTTTGCTTTTTTAATTAAATTTCACAAAATTTATCTTCAACGAATTTAAGTTTCAAAATCCAAAAGTAAAACGTTGTAATCTTATTCTTTCTATTCCCACTGATTCTAAAAATGAAGCTTAAGCGTTCGAGGCTCGTAATCCATCAAGCTGTATTCTTTTTCTAACAGCTGGAGCAACTCTTATCCTAATCCTTTGTTCCAGAAGGAAGGTTAAATGAAGTGTCACTCGGAGGAATTAGGAGGTACGTTTCTCTGTGGGATTCTAAAACGAGGATTTTCTCTTTGTGACAGTCGTTTGTTTTAGGGCGCTTCCACAGTATTGGAATTATATCTTTGGAGGGAAATAAATATACATTTAATTGTATAATTTTGTACTTTTCACTCGATAACACGCCATTTATTTCCAATTTAGACAAAAATCTGTGAACTATTTTTCTTCTGCTGTTCTCTGAAAATGAACGTACAGTGTTGATTAAATGCTCGTTTTCATGTTTTTCTCCATAATCATGTCAGGAGAGTATAAAGGTCCGTAAACGTTTGGGAAACCAGCCGTAATTATTCAGTGTCAAGTAGTCACCATTGGTCCCCCTTCCTCGTAATTGTGGGTTTTCGCGTATAAAGTTTTTGAGCAAAGAAAAATATGTAAAAACGAACATTTAATCTAAAATGTACATAATGAAACGGAAACTAAAATAAATAAAAAAAATGTTTTAATTTAATTGTACATAAATAATAACCATTAAATAATTAGTTTACAAATATCGATAAAGTAAAATGGACTTTCTAAAACTCAGTGACCTACCGTAAAATCGCATTGATGAATGTGAAAGTATTTGTATTCAATTTTAATACTAATAAGGCTTCATGGAATTTCAAACTTTACCTATAAAGTATTTAATTGTACGTTTTCTCATTTTTTTTTACCTACAGGACTGAAAAAGAGTAAGTATCCTATTATATTTGAAGACTAATCTTATACTTTATTCTATTTTCATATTAAAAAAACTATTTCGAAACAGTTTGTGTAAGATATTATTATTACTATATTTTACGTGTCCAAAAGTTTTTCTGCTAAAAACTTTCGCAATTAATTTCCTTTACGTCTTCGTTATCTCTTTTTGTTACCTCCAATTTATTTTTATTTCACATTTTTCCACATAAACTTACAGGTAACCTTTAAGGAGAACGCTTAACTACTCGTACATTTTCCGTAAACCTCGCGTATGTAATCTCTGTTTAAACATACAGGGTGTCCCAGAATTAACTATCTATTTCAATGAAATTGGAAAAAAATTTAAAAGCACACTTTTATTTATGTTTATCATGTTTAATATGTGTTAAAAATGTATAAATTTCTAAATTTTTTTCATAATTTTATTTTCATAATTTTTTCATAGTTTTTCATAGTTTTATTTTTAGAATGGCAAAGAGACTCTCCAAAAGTTAACGTGTGGCTTGGAATGACCAAATCCAAAATTTATGGCCCATTCTTCTTTGCGGAAGCAGCTGTAACAGGTACCGTCTACCTTGATATGCTTCAGCAGTTTCTCGAACCACAGCTTCTTGATGATGGCATTCTTGATAATGTTGTGTTTCAACAAGATGGAGCACCATGTCATTATGCTCTAATTGTTCGAGAATACCTCAACAGACGCCTCCCGAATCGGTGGAATGGACGTGGAGGACCTCGACCTTGGCCTCTGCGTTCTCCGGATTTGACACCCCTGGATTTCTTTGCATGGGGTTTCATAAAAACAAAGGTTTATCGCCAAAAGATCAATAGTTTAGCTGAACTTAAAGAACGCATCCAGTTGGCAGTGCGGGAGATAACACCTGAAATGCTTCAAAATGTGTTTCGCAGCGCTGAGGATAGATTTGAAATTTGCAGAGATACAGACGGTGCACATGTTGAAACTTCTCAATAAAGTTTTGACTTATGATTTATAAATCTATTTGTTTTTGTATCATAATTTAGTAATAAACACAAAATTATGTCAGTTTTTATTAAATTTGTCCGATTTCATTGAAA
Source organism: Bathynomus jamesi (assembly GCA_023014485.1). Lineage (NCBI taxonomy): Eukaryota > Metazoa > Arthropoda > Malacostraca > Isopoda > Cirolanidae > Bathynomus > Bathynomus jamesi. Next base: position 227,160 of record JAJOZX010005925.1, read on the forward strand.
TAGATAGTTAATTCTGGGACACCCTGTATATTTACGATCAGGCATTCAACCGGATGTAAGTCATTTTGTATGCATCGGAAGACAGTATACAAGGTAAGAAAGAATTCATGAATTTGAGATTCGTATACTTTTAGATATAAGTCTATGACTGCGTCTGGGGGGCGTCCTATACTTTCTTCATATACTGTACAGTAATACCAAGTAGATTTCATGCTGGAAGATTTTTATTCGTGCAGATGGTGTGTTAAATACATGGTATTGTAATCTGTATAATAAATTAAGGACAGACCACGGCGATAGAAAAAGTTATGAAATGCTGTTCAGTGCGTCATTATTAGATATTAATATATCAAAATATTTTTAAAATAAAATAATGCGGAGGAGTCATATGTATATTTTCGGTTCATTGTAACATTTTATTTTGAGAAATTTATCACGAACACACACACACACACACACACACACACACACAGTATGAATAAGTTATGAAGCATTTATTTTGCTATACACGCTTTTCAAACGTGTAGTAGTATGGGTACAAAAACAAGCCTTTTTCCGAGTGGGATGAGGAGGTAGGGAATGGGATGGGTGAGGGGTGGTACTAGCACTGAGGGGTTGAGCGGTGACACTCAAATGTGATCTTTTTAATCCCTTTTAATCCCTTTAATCTTCCAATGGAGCTATATGTGCTTTCAATTCGTTAGTGGCTTTTTAAACCCAAAGACAAAGACAGAATTTTGTTTTTACGTTAAATATAAGAATTATTATTTACATATATATACAAACAAATTACGAAATAAATACAGGGTGTCCGAGAATTATCTGTACAATTTTTGGCTGTTATTAAAAGTCAACCATGAAGTGTAGAAATTCCAGTGTTGTCCCATTTTACAGAGAATCTCATTAAGTTTTTCCTGATACCAAGTTTTGACAAGTTTTTAAGAAATTCCAGTGTGTCCGAACATTATCTGTACAATTTCATCTTTTAATAAAATTCTTGATAACACACGTAAAATTCTTAAACAAGATTATTTAGAATCTGTATTTTCAAAAGTTTCTTTTATTAAAGTAACGTTGTTACAAACATTCGATATGTGCACCATTAGTGATTCGCAAAACATCCAATCGATACTCCAAATGTTGCCATGTACGCTGCAGCATATCCACATCAATTCGCTCAATAGCAGCTGTGATTCTTGCTTTTAAATCATCAATGTCTGTCACCCGCGTACATTTCTAAAAAACTTGTCAAAACGTGGTATCAGAAAAAACTTAATGAGATTCTCTGTAAAATGGGACAACACTGGAATTTCTACACTTCATGGTTGACTTTTAATAACAGCCAAAAATTGTACAGATAATTCTCGGACACCCTGTACATTATAAAGTATGTATAGCGGCCACCCAACGCTTCTACCGCCGTCAATGTACCTCAGCCGTCCAGGCTGCATCCACGCCCTACCCTATCCACAACCCTTAAAGCTCCCCCAAAACCTACAACTCCCCCTAAAGCCCCCAAAATTCACAACTCCCCCAAAAGACCCCCAAAATCCACAATTCAAAATTCCCCCTAAACCCGAAAAATTCTAGTTAAATGTTTTTATAAAATAAAACAAAACTTTCCTCACCCGAGTCTACAGCCATAAAGACAGATTGAGGGCGCAGCCTGGGCGGCTAAGGTATGTTAACGGCGGTGAGGAGTGTTGGCTGGCCTGTATACTTCATAATTTATTTATTACTTATATATATCAAACATGGGCGGCCTCGGGCATATTTTGCAGGCCTCGACCTCGGACCTCAAAAATTGCCTTGGCTTCGGCCTCGGTCTCGAGGCCAGCTGAAAAGCGGAAAAGCCTCGTGACTTTCGTGAGGCCTTAGGGAATCCCGATTTGTTTTGTTCTGTAATTTTCAATCCCCGGCAGCGTAAGGGTGGAGATTCTTCAGGTGGGTGCGCTCGGGGTGGATAATCTTCAGGTGAGGACCATGACCTGACAGGTGACCGTATGTGGCGGCATACTTTGGTAAATATTATTCAAACAGGCGACTAGTCAGGCGGCAGTCTTTGATAAATACTCTTCAGTTAGGTGATCAACGGATTAGTGACAGGTCACTGTGACATCAGGTACATAAGTAATATTATGTCGCGGTATATAAATATTATTCAGTCAGTCAGCAGTAGACCAATTGACTTAATGTAGCAAAACTAGTGTGGGAAAGCAATCTATCAGTTGGTCATCAGTTGAACTGAGTTCATATAATGTGTTTGTATTATTTGTGTGTATAAACTATTGTATTGTATCTATTTCTATAACAAAAAATAGGCCAAACTAGAGAAGAATACCACCTGGTATACTGATAACTAGCTACTACCGTCAATAATTTTGTTTTTCGCTCATGGAAACTGTAACATATAAACTTCTAAATAATATGATTTGAAATTAATATATAATATCGGATGCAAACAATAATTTTGCTAATATCGGCATTATAACCGAGATGTAAATTGTTATATTGTTTGCAAATAATTTTTTCGGTCTTTTTCATTTACTTTAATAATTATATAAAGTATTATACAGAACTTTAGAAATGTCTGATAATGGATAATATCAGGTGCAAATATACTCTTGAATCAAATTAGGGCCTACATAATATATAACATGGCGAAATATCAGGTGTAAATATATTCTTAATATTATCGTTATTATATTATTATCGTATATATAATTATATAGTAATGGCATGATATAAACTTCATACCTATAGGCCTACTGTACATCAGAAACATCTTTCACATACAGTACAAGCTACAATTACATTAATGATCTTTGGTAGACTTTAAGACCACAATTTCTTATTGTCAAGATACATAAAAATGCAAAACTTAAAAAAATAAGGCATCTCCAAATGTAGCTCTGTTTGTAATGCTCGCTAGAGTCGCTAATAAATTATAATTGTAGCCATTCAGAAATTATACGATCAACCCTCAGTGAGTTAGTACAATCTTGAAATATTTTGCTAGATGATCTTTACATCATAACTTTCCACGTTATCATAAATACTTGAAATATTGTGGGTATATTAAAATGAGGAATAAGAACTGCATGAAATGAGAAATAAAAAGTTATTGGGCTAATGTATGGTGCCCAGAAATCTTGTTCTGGCAACTGTGTCTGACTGTGTGACCCGGCAAGCGTGTCGGTGTTGTGGTGTGGCCGCGTGTGATAGATGAACGTGCTTAATGCTTAATAATTCCCTATTATTAGGTAAGTGAAGTGAGCTATGTCTTTGTTTATTAATTTTGAGTAGAATCTTGCTTTTTCTTATGGATTTCAAAAAAAGAAGATACAGGCTAGTGTGAGGCTACGGTAGGTTACCTTTGGAAGAGCTTTAGGCCTAGGATAGGATAGATTGTTCAGGCTTCCCAAAGCATGGAGGAGCTTATTCGCAAAAGATTTCGAAGTGAGTATCTGCACTCAGAGGTGCAAATACTGCATTCATTATTTGCATCCGACTATCACACCTTTGGGTGCAAATACCTTCAGCCTAACAATCTTATGCCTCGTGAGGCCTCCCCTAAAAAGACCTCGGCCTCGAGGCCTGAGGCCAGGCCTCTGTCCTCATGCCTGATATATATTTTTTTTATTGGGGTTGTTTAACCTCCTTCGCAATATGACGGAGGGGACCTACAGCTTTACGTGGGATCGAACCACGGGTCGCTACATAGGATGGACGCAGCGGACGGTCTCCTATCCAACTACTACCAAGACCCAATGTCACTTAATTTCGCTGATCTCCTGGAAGCGGTGTGCCTGATATATATATATATATTAGTTAAACACTTTGAATACTTTCATAATTAACATAAAAATAATTTTAAATTTACATCTTTCTTTTTGGGATTAAAATGGATTTTAAAATTTCTCTCTAGTGCCACCCTCTCATCCCCCCTCCCCTTACCTCCCCTCACTCAGAAAACTTTTTTTTTTTTTTTTGCATCAGTTTTACTCGTTTTTATAACAATTAATTTCTGTTTTTGGTCAGCAACAGTTTTGGAATAATTATTATAACCGAGTTTCATTACTAAGTTAAAAACTCAGTTGCGAGCTCCAAAATGAAATTTAACGAGTAACTACAATTGAGTTTTGTACTGAATAATAAAATGGCATCAGCGGTACATGTGCTGGCAGAATACAAACGTGTCAGTCCATTTTTTAAGGATTTTTTACTGCTGAGGCAAAAGTCAAAAGGGCACCTAATCGCGCGATAAAAGGACACTTGATAAATGCAAAAAGGGCACAACAGAAGAAAAATGTAGAATAATCTTATTCGTGCCTTATATGACAGTAAAGGAGAGAGAGAGAGAGAGAGAGAGAGAGAGAGCGCAGAACATAGTGGTAGATGTGAGGGACGCTTCATATTATTATTAAGAAGATATATTTCGATGAAATACAGATCTATAGACCTTCCATGCTGTTTACAATTGGTTTTCCCTTATGGAAATGGAATATGGAGAATATCGATCGTAGAAAATGTTTGAATAAATAAAAGGGCGTCATAATATTTCTCATTGCTAAGAATTTTTCACACATGATTATTTAAATTTAAATAATAACATATATATAATAACTGTATTTTGAAAAAGGGGGGGCAAGGGGCACATCACTGCTGGGACAAATGAGGCTGACTGCTGGGGCAATATGAAGGACCACTGGGACAAAATCCAAGTAGTTTCTATGTAAAAAAAAATGCCCTGAAACACGCGACAGATTTAAAACGAACAGTTGAAATATATTTTCTGTATACGATGACATTTTTGCTGCTGGACGGGCGGCTGCGTGTAGTTTGACATATTGTCAGAAAATAGAATTAACTATTACTCTCTAAATAAAAGATTACCAGTCTTCGATCGACTGATGAAGGCAACCGAAAAAGTGAAAGGATAATTTGTTTGTGAAATTATTGCTGCGGCTATTGCACGTGCACGGAATCTAGGGATCCGTCAAGTTGAATTACGATGCATCATGAAATACAAAAGGAAGTATTACAAAGAGCAATCAGACTTTGCCTTGTGTTGTTTCTAATTTCTTTTACTTCGATCTTATACTGATCCGTATGTGTTGTTGTTTCGGAGTTATCCACAAATTACTAAGTGATTGGAGAAGTCAAAATGGCTGGTTGGGGCACTAAAAAATTGCGAAAATCTGCTTCATTTACGTAATTTGTAATGGTTTATTGACAATACATGATAAATAAGCGAAAAAAAATATCTTAATTTTGAATATTGAACAGCACAGCTATATAACACTGCGATTTTTGCACTGCTCTATAGTTACTAAGTTCTACTAAGTTTTGTGTATAACTCAGTTTTTAAGTTTCTTGAAAACTGTAGTTACTAGTTAATAACTAAGTTTAAAACTAAGTTTTTCTGTAGTGGGTCTGACAACTAATTGACTACGTTTTTTTCCGTAACTATGCCAACACTGAGCAGCAGTCTATGTTTGTCGTGAACAAAAAAGATAAATTAGATTTTCTGAATGATTGCTTTACACGAATTTTTTTTTCAAGTTTCGTGTGTGTGTGTTGTGTGTGTGTGTGTGTGTGTGTGTGTGTAGGCAACTGGGCATAAATGAGGTCGAGTGTGTGATAATACACAGATGTACTGGGGTAAGATTTTTGTGAAGTAACACTTTTAATAAGACATAATATTAAAAAATTGATATAAAAAATCTGGAAGCATTTTTATTCGCAAAGCTGGGCACTTGCGTTTTTTTTTGCGGTACTGCGGTACTGCGGTACTACCGCACTACCAAACCGGTACCGCATAACGCAGTACCGCAAAGGATCGCTGAAAGTACAGCAGTACCGCTACCGCATTTTTTGCGGTACTGCGTTATGCGGTACCGGTTTGGTAGTGCGGTAGTACCGCAGTACCGCAAAAAAACCCGCAAGTGCCCAGCTTTGTTTTATTGTAGGAAAAAGTTATTTGTTCCTGGTTACGCTATGTTACGCTAGATTAGCGACTACCTTATTATTTAATGACCTAACAGAAACCACCCTTCGAGCCTTCATTTGCGTCCGAAATACTTATCACACCCTTCTCGGTTCGATGGCACTCAGGTCAGATTAAGTTAAGTTAGGTTTGATTGGTTAGTTTTTTAAATATAGGGTGCGGCATAAACCGGTTTACCAAGAATAATGGAATCACCTTGCGAAGAATAATATTTATTATTTACTACAGAAATTATTCAAAGTGTCCTCCATCATGTTCAATACATACGTTGCATCTTTGAACCACTGAACAGCAAATAGGGCAGCACAGTTCTTTATTATTATTGAACGTTTCGAACTCTTGGAGTATGAAAGTCATCGTATGATCGAAGTCCCGAGGTTTCTGGCCGTTGACTCTATATTTGATTATACCCCATATTGAATAATCACTGTGATGTAATTATTCAATGTGGGCAGGGCCGCCCCTAGGCGTTAGGCAAGTCAGGCAACGCCTAAGGGCGACAAAATCTAGGGGCGGTACAAAATTGGCCAAAAATTTTTTTTTCAAATTTAACAGTTTTCTGTACAGTATTAGATTTTTTAATTATACTTTTCTATTGTCAGCTTCTTTATATTCTGTTTTCGAACATTTTTTTCTATTGTTTATGTTATATTTCCAAAAAGTCATTAATCCTTGAAATGCGTTTATCTGCAATTTCTGAAAATAAGCTAATTCCTAAGATATATGGATTTGGGAAAGTTTTTGAATTGTGGACCTTTTCTGGGCTCTCATATACGATTGTATTGAAATTTAGGATACACTCAGAGCATCCACAAATGACCAATAGCAGACGATTTTTTTATTTTCTTCTTGGTATATAAGGTCTTGTTTTTGAAATAGATGATTAGCTATTCAGGTGATTGCAAGTGGAATAGTTATTTTGACATTCGATGTTACTGTTGTATTGAACATATTGGGCGACTTTTATAATGGGACTCATTCAACATATAGTTTAGCTGTTTTGTTTGCAAAAATGTAGCCTACAGTTTTCATTTTTGTCATACCGGATTTTTCCACGTGAAAATGTGTCTACTCGAAAATGCGCTTCATCTCACTTCATAATCGATGTTCAGAACGAAAAACAAATAATTAATTTTCCAAGTGTGCTAAAAAAGCGCGCGAGGTTTCAATTTGTTCAGCGTCTTGCAATTTATTGATATTTCTTTAAGTATATTTCTTTAAGTATACTTTTTATGCGCAAAGTAAGAATTTAGCCATTTCATCTCTATTTTATTTATATTCTATTATTTTTTTATTAAAATTAAAAATTAATTTATTTAATTTTTTAAATATTAATTTTATTTTATTTAAATTTTTAATAAAAAAAATTATCAATATAAAAAAAAATTATGAAATTTTTAGTCGTCAGCATCAGAAACTATTACAGCAATGCAAAGATTTGGAAATTATTCTCATGGATAACAACACATCTGATATTGACGCAGTGGAACTCTCTAAAGAATTAAAATTATTGTGCCTACTTGTTGAACCAAAGCATGGACCACAAGATGTGCTAAAATTAATTTATGACAGGCATTTAAAAGAAATTTATCCAAACACAAAAACTGCGTTACGCATTCTTTTAACGATACCAGTAACTGTTGCCAGTGCAGAGAGGAGTTTTTCAAAGCTAAAGCTCATCAAGAACCATCTAAGGTCAACCATGACTGAAGAAAGACTAGTAGGACTCTCCATTTTATCTATTGAAGCCGAAATGGCTTATAATCTCAATGTGGAAGATATTGTTAAAGATTTTGCAGCCAAAAAAGCAAGAAAAGTAGATTTTTAACTGTTTTTATACATATTTTATATTGCATTAGTAAAAAAAAAAATTATAATAACGTTTTTTATATTTACTTCTAATACAAGGGGTGGCGTTTAATTTTTTGCCTGAGGACGGGAGATCTCCTAGGAACGGGCCTGAATGTGGGGTATAATCAAAGATAGAGTTTACGGCCAGAAACCTCGGGACTTCGATCACACGAAGACTTTGATACGTTAAGAGTTCGAGACGTTGAATAATAACAAAGAACAGTACTGCCCTATTTGTTGTTCAGTGGTTCAAAGATGCAACCGTATGTATTGAACATGATGGAGGACACTTTGAATAATTTCTGTAATAAATGATAAATATTATTCTTCACAAGGTGATTCCATTATTCTCGGTAAACCGACTTATGCCGGACCCTGTATATGGATTTAAAAAAGTCAGTAGCATATTTATGCTGACTGAGATGCACACACACACACACACGTGTGTGTGTGTGTGTGTGTGTGTGTGTGTGTGTGTGTGTGTGTGTGCCATTTCCTCGGTTCGCTCCCAACTTCTAATTCTATAATATTCATAAAAGTCCTTCCCACTTGTACGTGATTACCTGAAGCGGATGTACGTTGGTCCCTGTTTTTCTAACTTGAAACATCATTTACATATTTTAAATGCAATTTACATATTTCAAGTGTACTGCTTTCTATGTAAACTGTGACGCATTTTAGCTTCTTCGACATTTCTTTGAAAATCTTTTTGTCACTTTTCATGTCTGTGGTATTAGTATTAAAGTTTAACAGTTTTCAACAACATTATATAGATGTCCTGCGACTATCACATTTTTTGCCTATTTTCTCCTTTAAAACTGTGTTTTTGCTTCCTTAGATTTTTTCTATTTACTAAAGGATATGAAGCATTCCCTTTCACAAAATGGCTTCATTAAAGCTGAAAAGTATAACTGTAATTTCGTTCAAGCTTACTTTTTATGAGCTTAATTTTATTTACAATTCAATTTTATTTAGTTTCATAAATCTCAAATTTTTTGGTTTCTAGATCATTACGATCAAGTGGCTAAACGTGGTAATCCTATTGTAATAGCGTTTATATACAGATCTTTCCCTTCATACAGGGTGTCCCAGAAGTCTTGGAGGGGTTTTATTTGGCTAACTTTTTTCTTTTTTGATTAATTTATTTATTTTTATTTTTCAATTAAAGTAGTACCCTTGCTGCGATTAATGAAAATGGAATCCTGGACAGTGCAACAAAGAGTGGCTATTGTGAAACTTTATTTGACAAACGACTCTTCCATCGTTGCCGCTCAAAGAGCTTTTCGATTAAAATTCATCACACGTTCCGCTCCTTCTGATCGAGCTATTCGACGGTACGTCGCTAAATTTCGTATGGGAAAGGGTCAGGGAGACGAACCACAGACTGGGCTTCCTCGGACAAGCCGAAGTCCAACTCTGGTTGAGATGGTTCGCGAAAGCGTTAAGGAAAATCCACATCAGTCCGACGACGCAGCCAGGAATTAAACATTCCAAGAAGTTTCTTACATCGAATTTTAAGAGAGGATATCAATCTTTACCCGTACAAAATTCAAATTGCTCAAGAAATTAAACCACAAGATCATCAGAGTCGGATAACGTACGCTAATGCGATTTTAGATTTACCCAATGAAAATGAAGATTTTCACCAGATATTAAACTTGTAATTAAAATCGCAATAAATGTATTTTCAAGTGTTACAAACCTTTTTTTATTTGATCCCCAAACAAAAGTGTTATAGCCAAATAAAACCACTCCAAGATTTCTGGGACACCCTTTATATCAATTATTAATTTATTTTCACTTTAATTTAGTTATCCTATAAGCCTTTTCATACACGGGTCTTCCTCTGTTGTGTGTGTGTGTGTTTATCCTATAAGCCTTTTCATACACGGGTCTTCCTCTGTTGTGTGTGTGTGTGTGTGTGTGTGTGTGTGTGTGTGTGTGTGTACAAATACAATTTGACTAACAAACCAACGTCATCTGCATTTTGATTTGTTGCGTTCGTGTCTCATATTTTAATTGGGTTTTCGAACTTGCTTAACGAATTTGCATTGATGTAAAACATAATTTAAAGATTAAATTAAAAATTATTTCAACGAACTCTCTTTAAAAGAAAATTAAAATATTTTTTATCCTTTTTCTAGAAAAACGACCAGACGGCACTTTCCGTTCGACCTTTCTGAAAAATTGAAATGTATGTACAATTCATTCAAAAAGTCCAGTTGTATAAAACCAGACATTTTTTATCTATAAATATCGGTAAAAAAAAAACAAAAAAATAAAACCCGAGTTTCACACGAACAAACAAACTAAATCATTGGAACGCAGTTTGTTATAAGCATTTTATGGACGTGACTTTAGATATTAATTAACTTGTCCATAAATAATATAGTCATTAGAGGGAACGTCACAGAATGTAATTTCTAACTGACTGATCCTATAAAATGTTACAGCGTATTAAAATCCATTCCAAGCTAGCTTTTCTTCATTGTTGACAGTTAATTCAGCGAAATCCTTTTACCCATTAAATTTTTCATTAATTTTATTAATGAAATTATTAATTTATTAATTAAATTAATTAAATAAAATTCATCCTCAAACCTTTTACAATGAAAACTATCTGTACCATTTACTCCATTGCCATTCTATTAAAATACAAACAAAGGATACAAATACAAATTATTTTTCTTACATCAAAGAACGTTTTATCAAAAGCAAACTTCATTTGAAGTATTGGAAAAATTGTTTTTTATTGATTTTAAATAATAAAGCTCGCATTCAATAATGAAAAACTCGGTTTAAAAAGTGTTTCTCCCAACAATGAAACGTGACGCAGGTTGGGTGGTTGCATCATTGCATGATGTAACTCAAAATATGAAAGTGATTAAGAGGAACATGCTTCTTTTATGTTATGAATAACTATACCACACACACACATATATATATATATACAGGGCTATCAGATGGGGGGCTAGGAGGGCCATTTGGCCTGGGCCCTGTATATATATATATACAAATTTAGAAACTTTCAGGTTTGAATATAATGTTTTGCAGTGAAATTAATAATTGGGTTTGGCTATGGGCCTCAAAAGCTGGAAGTGGCCAGGGCCTCTCTGAACCTCTGAGAGGGCATATATATATATATATATATATATCTAGGGTGAACCAAATGTAGGTGGACAGTAAATGATAACGTTTATTTTGAGAATACATATTTAATTTTTTTGTATACTATAATACAAAATAAAATTTAAATAAATTTAGTTATAATATTTAATATAATATAACACAAACACCATAGTTATAATGAACACCATAGTTATAATATAATATAACACAAACCGTATTCAATCTACTGTCCACCTACTTTTGGTTCACCGTGTATATATATATATATATATATATATATATATATATATATTATAAATATATATATGGGATGAATTTCAAAATTAAACACGTGAAATGAATGAATGATGTAAATCCACAAGGAAAAAGAAAAATTCCAAGGCCTTTCGTGTATTCAGAAGTACACCTCGTCAGGGAATGATGTCATTCATTCTCTGACGAGGTGTACTTCTGAATACACAAGAGGCCTTGGAATCATTTTTCTTTTTCCTTGTGGGTTTACATCATATATATATATATATATATATATATATATTATATTTGTGCGCGCAATCTTCGCATAACCAAGGTACCATCTTTTTGTAAATCTATATATCTAAAAACTAATTAATTACAACTAATTTTACATAATTTAACCTAACCTAACCTTACTACCATCGAACCGCAAAGAACATGATGTGTTTCAGGCGCAATTAAGAGCTCGAAGGATGATTTCTGTTAAGTCATTAAATAGTGAGATACTCGCTAATCAAACCTAACTTAACCAAACTTTAACACCTAACCAAACTTGAAATAACCAAACCTAATCAGGACCAACATATCTTTTTTCGGACACTAAAAAATTTTCAAGAACTTTTTATATAAATTGTTTAGTATTCTGAGGTGCCAAAAGTGTTACCTCACAAAAAAATTACCCCACTACATCTCTGAATTATCATACATTCGACTTCACTTACATCCAATTACCTACGCACACGTACGCACACGCACACACATATATATATATATATAATTCAGTGGCGACTCGTGACATTTTTGTTCAGGCATGCAATGTTATGGAATGGAAGAAAAACATCCGCCTAACCCTCTTGCCCAAACTTTGCATATTGTTTTACATAGAACTTAGCAAGTTAAAGGTTTACAAACTTTTGGGACCTCTTTGAAGGAAAGTTCATTTAATGTTAGGCTTAAATATGCGAACAAAAAATTAGACATATTTATATATAGTAGTTACCGAATTGATCTAAAGAAAAAGATACAAATTTAAAATTTACCTTAAATAATTGTGAAGCATTATTTGAATTGAAATTCTGCTCTCCTAGTTTTCCTGCAAAATTCTTCGATGACCAAATTGTAAAAGTACTCTCGATTCTCCATAAGCTTCTTGATGAAATTTTTTTCAATTGAAATTAAGGCAAGATTAGATAGCCTTTCTTCACTTTGGGAACTCCGTAAATAACTTTTAATTCTTTTAAGCGCAGAAAATGATCGCTCAACACTTGCTGTCGATATTGGTATAGTTAGAATCAAATTCGTCAATTTATATATTTCCTTAAGACCTTTGTGCATTTCGCTTTCCAGTAGATATTTTAGGAGCTCAGCAACATTCTTTTTGGCAAAAGATTTGTGCGAATAAAACACACAATTCAGAACGGAGACGAGGAAACTCAAAAAATGAATTGTAGCTACTTTTCAATGATTCAAAAGCTCTCTCTGGAAAGTAACATCATAGAACTCAAATTTTTTTGCAATCTAAAAGCTCAATGAATTCCAATTTTTCCATTGAACTGAAACGCTCTTTCATTTGAAGAAGTATATTATCGAATATTTCATGAAATAGTTGACTATACTTCTCTTGTGGAGAAAGACTCTGTTTCCTTTTACATACAGGTTCACCACATCTTTCTGTTATCAAGTCCCACATATCTGCAAATTTTATCCCTTATTTGTTTGATTTTTTTCATAGTGCTTTCAGCGGTGATTGAGCTATACACAATATCCATAGATTTTGTTTGCAGCACATTAAATAGATATTCAGTAAAAGGAAAAATTGAAGAAAATACTTCTAATAAAAATTAAAATCGAAAGTATCGATACCAGCAAGCAATCCGCGTGCACTATTTTTTGTTTTTTCATCAAATTTCTTTGGGTTTTCAAGAATGCTTTTTAAAAGATCTATTATATCTTCTTTATTTTCCTTAACTCTTTCAACTAGACGAGATGAATAGTTCCACCGCGTTGGAGCCAGTTTAGGGAACGCTTTCCAACAACTTTGTCAAGCATTGAAGTTCGCTTAGTTGAACTGCTGAAAAATGATGACAAACTTCCTAATACTGAAAAAAATTATTACATTCGGAAATTTCAGCGACAGCTTGGGATAAAACAAGGTTAAGTTTTATGGGCGTAGCAGTGAGAAAAATAGCCTCTGGTACAGTTTCTCTAATCTTTGTTTGTACTCCATTAAGATCGCTCCCATAACAGCAGCACCGTCGTAGGTTTGAGCAACTAATTTTTTTCAAACAGCCCAGTTCACCTAGTTGCCTATAGATAAATCAGAAATCGCTCCTGCACTTCTATCATTGCTGACGTCATTGAATTTTATAAATCGTTCACAAATCTCTCCATGTTTATTAACATAACGAACAACAGTAGAGAGTTGAGAAAAACAGCTGACATCAGATGTTTCATCTAATAAAATCGCACATACATGCAGTCGATAAGCTCACGTTTTATTTGTTCTAACATAACTGCACAATAGATTGAATTATGTCATTCTGAATAGCAGATGATGTTCCCTTAAAAACAGTCGCAGTTTTTAAATGGTTTGAAGCTTTTCATCGAATTCTCCCATACAAAATACCAATTCAATATAGTTACCCCTATTGTCAGCGTTTCTTCTTCATTGTGACCGCGAAATGCTAATTCTTGCATACCTAAAAAACATGTTATCCTAATCAAACGTTTCAAAATTTCTCGATTCTTATTAACTTCTTCGTTATGTCTGGAAATGGCAACTGATTTCTGCTTGTCGAGTATTAAATCAATTTTTTCTGACTTTCCAAATGTTTTAAGATCAACAAATGCATTTATGTGAGCAAGAGATTTTTCATGGCGAGAAATTGCAGTATGTAAATTGTTTAAATCGTCGTATCCACGACTAACAGAATTCCACACAGAGTTATCTCTTGAAAATAGGAACACGACCAACAGTACAATTTGTTATTTGAAATATTTCCACATATCAGGGAACATCATCATACAGCTTAGGATTAAATTTCCTAGTGAAGCCTTTATTTTCTTGCTTAAATTCAAATGTGGAATCGGTCTGCCATTATTCAATATGCGCTTTTTCTCATCAAAAGAGAGTGAGTAAAATCTTCTAGTCTTCAATTGATTAAACACATCGTCAGTCATTATGGGCACTACAATGCTATAATTTATTTAAGGGAACACCGAACACAAGTGGAGCTTGCGGCTGTGGTACTGGAAAGAAGCCTTGTCAGAATTGCCAGATGTTACTTTTTGGTGAATGCACCTATAAAACTGAATGCATGCCGTATTATTTTTATTAATTAAAAAAAATCAGAACAAAGCTTTTTAATTATTTTTAGTAAAAATATTAAGTAAATTTTCTAAGCATATTTTAAAACATATTGCCTTTTGAATTTAGCTATGAGGCTCAAAAAAAATATCTTATGGATAGTGAGAAGTCTCCTTAAAAAATTGCCCAAGGCAAGGCGGTGTAAACAAAATCATGTCTTATTTCACTAGACAATTAAGAACATTTTTCTGTACCCAGACTGAATTAGTGAATGCTTTAGCTACAAGTATTTCGATCTGTGTACAGAAAAATGTTCTTAATTGTCTAATGAAATAAGACAATTTTGTTTACACCGCCCAATAGCCAGTACATGCGTGATTGAAGCCTTAGCCTATTTTTAGTTTCTGAAAATTATTTTTGTCAATTATAATCCTTACTTAGATCTGAAAAGAGAACATATTTAACGCATGCATTCATTGCATGCGTTGCATTCATTAAGAAATCGCCACTGATATATATATATATATATATATATATATAACTGCAATGACTACGCAGTATATTAATGTATAGAAACGACGTAAATATAGAGGAGTGTTCTGCATACGAGGAAGAGAAATAACGAACAAATGAAAAATGAGGTAACCGCCCGGGAATCGAACCCAGGATCTTCCGATTGCCGGTCAGATATGCTATCCACTACACCACGGGCCTCGATCAGTCAGAAGTCGTAATTCTCCTACATAGGGCAGAAACCAATGCCTTGAGAGGGCACCCTCGCAAATCGTGAATATGTATACTTACGTCGTTTCTATACATTAATATACTGCGTGGTCATTGCAGTTAAATGTACATATTCACGATTTGCGAGGGTGCCCTCTCAAGGCATTGGTTTCTGCCCTATGTAGGAGAATTACGACTTCTGACTGATCGAGGCCCGTGGTGTAGTGGATAGCATATCTGACCGGCAATCGGAAGATCCTGGGTTCGATTCCCGGGCGGTTACCTCATTTTCATTTGTTCGTTATTTCTCTTCCTCGTGTGCAGAACACTCCTCTATACTTACGTCGTTTCTATACATTAATATACTGCGTGGTCATTGCAGTTAAATGTACATATTCACAATTTGCGAGGGTGCCCTCTCAAGGCATTGGTTTCTGCCCTATGTAGGAGAATTACGACTTCTGACTGATCGAGGCCCGTGGTGTAGTGGATAGCATATCTGACCGGCAATCGGAAGATCCTGGGTTTGATTCCCGGGTGGTTACCTCATTTTTCATTTGTTCGTTATTTCTCTTCCTCGTGTGCAGAACACTCCTCTATACTTACGTCGTTTCTATATATATATATATATATATATATATACGTACGTGTACACATATATATATATATATATATATATAAACAAACTTAAGTTTAATAAATGAAACAGAATGAAAAAATAGAGTAAAAAAAAATCTACGTAATCAATTTATCTTTAAAAGTCTTTAATGAAAACGAAAAAGCCTGAAAATAGGGTCAAAATTCAGTATTGGTTCGTAAACTGGGGAGACACTGAAAGTAATGAAAACGATTCAGAGATGGTTTGATCCGGAAAATATAGAAAGGAATTTAATTTAAAAGGAATAGACGTTGGCTCACTTTTTTCCAAAAGAATTTCTTGCCAGAAGTAAATACTTCCATTTCTAATCAAAATGGAACTAAAAATAAACATGTAAGAGCAGGTACGTAACTCTGAGGTTTTAGTCACGAATAAATTACATTTAAAAAGCGAAACAATTAATTATTAAAGGAACTTAACACGTATGAGAAATTCTCGGCTGATCCGCTGAATCGTGTTAAATGTAGTCGCAATATTAATGTTTGTTAAAAACTTCGTATTATATAAACATTTTAAACATCATAATTGCAGCAAACTTCCATACTTATATTAGTACAAGTACGGAAACCATCTTTTTTTTATGAAGGAAGGAGGGGCCAAGAGCGAATGCCTGAAAAAAAAACCACCCCCACCCTCCATCGAAGAATAGGAGAGCCAAAATCAAGATCCAAGGTTTAGAGATGTTTGGACATTCTAATGTTTGAAGGATTGGAGGTCATAGACAGAGGGAAAGATGGATTGCGGGAAGTTATTCCAGAGTTGACCGGTTGAATAGATGAAAGCTTGAGAATAGTGATTAATACTTCCGTTAGACAGCTGGACAGAAAAGGACTGAGAATGTGTCCAAAATCTGGTACTGCATGCTCTCCTGAAAATAGGACGTATGCAGTTAGAGTTCAGAAGAGCAGTGTCCGTTATAATAGCGATAGTAAATGGGGAGTGAGGCAACATTACGGCGAAGAGAGAAGGATTGAAGACAGTCAGTAAGAAGTGGGTAATTGATGAGACGAAAAGCCTTTGAAGATTGCGAGTAGACAGATAAAGAAACTGAGTTTTTGAGGCATTGAAAGCAACAAGGTTTTCTCTGCCACAGTCAGAATAGTAGAAAGAACATCTGTCAGGTGCGCCAAAGCTACCTCAGGTGAAGCATGGAGCGCCTGTTGACCTGGATGTTTTGTGGAGAGGGTGGAGAAGTGAATGGTGGAGTCATCAGCAGAGGAGTAGATAGGACAGGAAGAGCCGCTTAAAAGAACACTGATATATAAAAGGAAAAGAGTGGGTGGCAGGAGAGGACCCTGTGGAACACCACTATTAATAGCTTTGGAAGGAGAACAGTGGCCATCTACATCCTCAGCTATAGCTCGGCCAGAAGGGATATAAACCGAAGGAAAGCAGTTTGGAAATTAAAGATTTATGCCAGACTCTATCAAAATCTTTTGATATATCTAGACCAGTGATGCACAAACCCTGGCCCGCGGGCCAAATGTGTCCCCACGGGTCTTTTCAGTGGCTCCACGGGTCTTTTCAATTCAATGAAAAAGTTAGAATATAAAAGTGACCCAATTTATGACTTAGATGGAAAGTAAGTAGGCTAATACATTTAGTTATTTTCTTCGCTTGGCCCTCACATCAAAAAAGTTTGTGCACCACTGATCTAGACTCTAGTGCAACAGCAAAGGTTTCACCGAAATCCCGAAAGGAGCATGACCATGAGTCGGAGAAATATGCAAGATCGCCAATAGAGTCCTTTCCGGAACCCATACCGACGATCTGAAAGAAAACTGTAAGCAGAAGGGTGTTTAAGAATGTTCCTATTAAGGATAGATTCCAAAACTTCAGAAAGGATCAAGGGAATTGGACGATAGTTGGAGGGTTCAGAGCGGTCAACCTTCTTTGGGACAAGTTGAATGAAGTCGAACAGCAAGAAGGAAAAGTACCAGATGAAGGACAAAGACGAAAGGGTTTGCCGAGGCAGCGTGTCAGCACAGAAGCACAGTTCCTGAGAACTGGAGGAGAGACCCTGTTAGGACCGTACGCCTTACTAGAGTTGAGCCCTGATAGGACAGAAAAAATATCTTTGGAAGGGATTCTAATTTCAGACATAATTAAGTTGAAGGGAGGAGATGGAGAAACAGCGTTGGAATCGTCCAGGGTTAATCTGGAGGCGAAAGTTTGAGCGAAGAGTTCAGCTTTATCAGGAGAAGAGACGGAAGTTGAGCACTCAGAATGGAAATGAGGAGTGAATGAAGAAATAAATTTGTTGGAGAGATTCTTGGCTGGGTTCCAGAAAGAGCGAGAAGAATTAGAATTAGATAAGTTTTCACATTTCTGTCTGATGAAGGAATTTTTGGCTAGTCGTAGAACAGATTTTGCACGATTCCGGCAGAAATACAAGCAGAGTGAGAATCAGGAGTTGGATGGCAACGGTACCTTCTGAAATCCTCCTCTCTGTTGCGGAACAAGCAAAGTTAAACTAAGAATGTTTTTTTTGGCATCATTAGTACATAAAGCAGGGTGGAAAAAAAAACAGGGTTATTTAAAAAACAAAACAAAAAAAACATGGTTTATTTGGTTTAAAATTTTTTTTTTTTGTTCGTTAGTGTTTGATTGTAATAAAATTATTTTATCTTTATTATTATTTTATTTGAGCATTATACCAACTTTTACAAGAAAGAAACTACCTATGTTTACACTCAAAATTATAAAACCAGCTTCTTTTATTATTATTTTCTAAATAATAGTAATAATAATGAAAACAATTTCTTTAACACTATTCAGATATCAGATATTAATCATATTGTTCATACAAACAAAACATGTTAAATGCAGTGATTAGGAATGTAAATTATATCAGTAAATAAAATTTAGTAAAATACCAACCAACCCTATTTGGTTCAAAAACTAAATTTCTAATTTTTCGGTGTAATTGATACTTTAATAGTGGTTGAGACACAATCTTTATTGTCAGGATTTTCATTGAAAAATAGTAAAATACCTTAGCTGAAAGTACAGATATTTTTTTCATGATGTTGATTGTTGACAGTGTGACAGACATAATTAAAAAATAAGCACAATATTAGGTTTCATGTATGAAATTGATGTATGAAATTATCATTGATTTACGTTCATACTAAGCATTAAAATATCATTAAAACTAAGAATAAAAAGCAAATACATAAAAAAGCAAAAAAAAAATTGTTTTTTTCCTATCAGAAAACCAAAAAAAACCGTGGTTTAAACCAATCCACCCTGACTTAAAGAATGGGAAATGTACGCCTTCATGCCCGTGATGCGCTTGAGCGCACTCGGAGCAGCTCCAGCCACGGAAGCAGTAATCATTCCATGGAAAATCATAGTAGTACTGCCTAAGGGCCTCCCAGTCAGCGGCGCCAAAGTGCCAAAGGCGCCAAAGTGCCAAAGGCGCCTCCTGTCGGGAGGATCCAAAGGTCGAACTGGAGCGATAGGATAGGAAACAGATATAAGATTGTAGTTGGAGGAGAAAAATGTTTTACAGAGTAAGAAAGGCGAGTGGTAAGAAATAAATGCAGGAAGTTGGGCCTATCTCCAAGGCGAACGTGGATACGAATAGGATGCTGTACAATCTGCTGTTAGTGAAAGCCAAAGGTGGTAGTAAACATTGAAATCACCTAAAATGGAGATTTCAGTAAAAGGAGAGTGGTATAGCATGATGTAGTCAGAATTTTGAGTAGTCAGTAGAACCAGAAAAATGGTAGACAGCGCAGATGTATTTAGTTTGAGATTGGTATGTAAGCCATAGCCAGAGCGTGTAGAATTAGAAGGATTCAAGTTCGGAAATACGAAAGCAAGTTAGATTGTTGTGCAACATTCACCTTTGGAGTGAAATTAAATATAGAGAAAGTAGGAGGGTACAGAAAAGGGGTTGCTTTCAGTCGTCCCAAACACCTGAGTTTCACTAAAAAAAGACGTGAGGTTAGAGGAGAGGTGGTGTTCAACAGATAGGAAATTTGAGGAAAGGCCACGAATGTTGCAGAAGTTAATGCAAAGTGACTCAGACAGCGTCCCAGGACATTTTAAATAGGCCGCCCTGCTGCCCGAGTCTGCATTCCCGGTTTCGGCAGCGAGGGAGCCAGAAGTGGGGACACTTATGGTTGTTCCCTCCCCATGGAACTCAGAGGCTCTTGAAGACGATGCCATATCTATATCTTATGATCTCTATTATTTATCAGCACAGTTGGAAGTGCTACTAACAAACTATATAAATATTTAAAAACTTATTACAACCTACATTGGACTCTAGCATATTTATGCATTTTAAACGCGCAAGACTGTTGTAAAAGGGCTAAATAAGAATTTGCATATATGACATGAAAACATCACAGTATATTTCGCTGAGTATCACTATTTATTATAAAGAGCCAGTTGTTGATGGTCTGATGATTCTAAAACAGAATTATAGAAAACCACCCATTTCAATTTCCTATCTATACCATTTGTGTAAAACCTAATGGAGATAAGAGAAAAGTGTTTCACCAATTTCAGGGTAACTATTATTGACAATCATTAAGCATGCAGATAGGAAATCGACTGTCACCTGCCCTATCAAACACTTAAATGAAATGTTTTAACATCAGATTATGCACAGACGACATTGTTTTTGAAGAACCAGTAAAGATAAAGAATGACTCGAAAACCTTAATTTAATTCTCAGCACAAAACTATCTCGTTTCTATAGATACTAGCTAAAGTGAACCTCTGGGCCCATTTAGCTAGACCTGCGGTGCTTGGGCCTTCGGCCTCAGTAATTGGGGGTCCGCAGGCCCCCCAATTACTGGAGAGTCAATTATTCGATCAATGCAAAAACTTCACTTTTTTCTACGTGAAGGTCAAAATATGATAATAAAAACCCACCCTAATAGACAGAGTTTTTCTGTATCCACCCGAAGAGGATGCCAGTGGGCATCGAAACTGTTGTGCAACTAAACTGTCTATTAGAGTGGGTTTTTATTATCAAATTCGATCAATAAAACTATAAAAAAGAACGCAGCCATGAAAATCTTACGCTTCACAAATCTAGCAAATGCATTCGTTCAAATAATGTTTTTTATTATTAGACTTAGACTTACAGTAGTTCCCATCTGGAGGTCTCCAGGTTGGGTCCCGTGCGATGCGTCTCCCCCGTCGGTAAACTCGCCACTGCGCCCCGTCTCTGACCAGATCTGTTTTCTGGTGCCAGGTTAAACCCGGTTTCTCTCTTTCTACCGTCTTGAGCCACGTCGTCTTTGGGCGTCCCAGGGGCCTCGATCCCACTATTCTTCCGTACATCAGCCTTCTTGGAAGTCGGTCCTCCACCATCCTCTCCACATGGCCGTACCAGCTCCTCTGCGCATCTACCACCCTGTCCACTATGGTGAATTTAACGCAGCAGTTGACTGCATCATAGGGTTTCAATGGCGAAATAGGGCAGCTGGCTCGCCAATCCTCTGCTACCTGTACTCAATAATAAACTTACTTCGTCTTAAGATTGTACGTTATTATTGTAAATTTATTTTCAAGGTTTCTTATTATTCATACAAAAAAGATATGCCTTACTTCAGAACGCATTTTTCGGACTACTGAAAATTAGTTCTACTGTTATGATTATTACTTGAGCTAAAATATATTTTATCTGCACAATTCACAATTATTTATGTCATGAAATGAAAATAACGTTCATATTATTTTCTATCTCCAAAAAGTTTACTCTTCTTTCACGTACTTGACATGACGAAAGTCAAGTAAATATCAATTTAGTAAAATTTTGGCCTACTTTCAACTTGAGACTCCTTTCTAGTTTAAAAACCGAGATATTTATATCAAGCATTTCATTTACTTATTTTTCACTACAAAAATAATTTTCTTGAGAGTTCATAAATTTTGGTATGAAGAAGATATTTCACAGCAAAATTGCTAGTTACAGCATATCAATAGAAGGTCCGACATTTACTACAGTTATCTTTATTATGTACACAAAAAAGATTTGCCTATTAATTATCATTACACATTTTTTAGACTAGTCCATGATTTTTGTAGGCAACGCCTTTTTCTTTTAAACACACATTTTGCCCAAAATTAGCGCTTAAACCAGTCAGAACTTAACATTTACTTTAAGCTCACGAACCACTTACATTTTGAGTGCAGTTTCGCAAATTTGGTGTCAATGGCTTTGGACGTGAAGCTCAAAATTTTTATGGATATGGTATTTTCGTAAATTTATGGCCTGACTTGCTTTTCCTTGATTTCACAAGAGTATAAAATTTTGTACAAGTGACGTCTGACTACACGCACAAAATTATTTATTAATTATTTTTTACCACAAACAAGACAGATTGTAAAATAGCTCCGTCAGGCGGAGTTTAGAACTCTCGACGAATTACCTCCTCTCAACCTCTCACGCGAACGGACATCTGAACAACATTTTGACCACATAGAGTAAACTTTGCTCTAAACTTTTTCGTAGTGAATGAATTTGTTTGATGTTTATATCAAATTATTCGCGACGACATCCTCTATCTTTTGGTGTTGAAGTGCCTATGGTTTAGTTTCTTCTAAAAAAAAGATAGCTTTCAGAAGAGCAGTTCGCGAAGTACTGGTCAGGGTCATAAAAGAATTGTCGACGCACAGTAGTGCGTGGACGATACATATATTTCAATTTCTCTTCAGGGAAACTACGAGGGCCACTTAATATATTTTGCCCCCACCCTTTTTTTTTCTTTCCAATTTTCCTTGTAAGTTTCATAAATTTTGTACACAAGTAGTTACATACCTTTTTTACAAGTTTTTATTTTTCCACATAGTCTCCATCCTTTTCTACGGCTTTCCTCCACCTCGAAACAAGGGCCTTTATTCCTTGCTGGTAAAAGTCCGCTGGATTCCGCTGGAGCCACCTCTTAACCTCCTCAACAACCTCATCGTCACTCTGAAACTTTCTTCCACGAATAGCATCCTTCCTTGGCCCAAACAAATGGAAGTCTGAAGGTGCCAGATCCGGGATGTATGGAGGGTGGGGTAACACAGTCAAGCGCATTTTTGTGATGGCCTCTCTTGTTTGCAAACTGCTGTGTGGTCTTGCGTTGTCGTGCAAAAGAAGGACGTCTTCCAGTTTTCTCTCTGGTCGAAATCGCTTTATACGTCTCCGGAGTCTCTGTAGGGTAGCAATATGTGCCTCTGAGTGGATTGTTTGTCCTTTCTTCATAATGTCCACCAGAATCACCCCTTTCATGTCCCAGAAGATGGTGGCCATAACCTTTCCTGCAGAGGGAACTTTTTCTTGCGTCGGGAGTCTGCGTGATGCCACTCCATGGATTGGCGTTTTGTTTCAGGTTCAAAGTGGTGTACCCAAGTCTCATCCCCAGTCACAATTCGTGAAAGGAAGTCATCCCCTTCTGTCTCGTATCGAACCAACGACTCAGAAGCAATTTCTTTTCTTTGGGCTTTGTAATCTTTAGTCAGTTCGTGAGGAACAAACCGTGAACACATTTTTGAGTATCCCAGTTGCTGAATTATCGTATTCACACTTCCTTCACTAATTCCTAGCTCCAGTGATAGCTCCTTGTATGTGACGCGCCGACTTGATCGAATGATGCACGTTGCACAGTGTGAGATGTCACAGCCGATGCGGCGACCGCTGCGTGGCTCATCATCGAGGCTGGCTCTCCCTCTCTCCGATGATCTCGCACGTTTAGACCAGCGTCCAACTGTGCTTCGATCAACAACAGCATCTCCGTAAACGTTTTGTAGATGTTTGTGAATATTTCCAACTGTTTCCTTCTCTCTCTCGATAACAGCTCTCTGTTTACGACGCACATCACTGTCAGACGCCATTTTCGAAAGTGCGTTAACCATCGGTTTTATACAAGGGCGTTTAAAAGCGGTTTTATACAAGGATGGGAGGTTCAAACTGGAAAAATCTGGTTGTGTGAAGCGCAGAAAGTTCAAACTTACGGCCCAAAAGACATTTCAGCCCCATGGCCTATTATTTAGCTATGAAAAATAGGTGGGGCAAAATATATTGAGTGCCCATAGTAGTTTAGTTTCTCTGAAGAGGGCTAAAATAAACGTGAAAGTACTCGGAATGGATGTTTCACTTTTTCCTGCAAGTTATTTCAAAATAAAGATGATCACGCGTTTAAAGTGAATGTCAGTCATATATATATATATATATATATATATATATATATATATATATATATATATATATATATGTTAAACACAGACCGTGCATGGAACAATGCACGGTCTGTGTTTAACATATAAGTTTCTCAGGGGACCATTCTGAGTTTGTATATATATATATATATATTATATATATACAGCTTTCAAATGTTCCGCGCGATGATTCCTCATTTCACGGATTTCATCGATGCATTTATAATAATTTAAGTGGAAATGAGTAAGATGCACCGCAAATTTGTTTCCTACCTAAGGCAGCACAAATTTACGTGTATCAATCACAGTCATACTGTCACAGGCTTACTCTACACAAACTGGACGAAAATCTGCAAGTATCTGCAATCGCAAACCGTCCGTATACAGTCCCGCGCTGTCCAACTGGCGGCCCGCGGAATGGAATTTTGCCAAATTTCATTTCTGAATTTTCTTCCCTATTTTGTCATTTCTAGTAGGGAGAACAACATTCAGCGGGTTCCTAAGTCGTATTAACCACAAGTGTATGATTATAGGCAACATCTTGGCCGCGCTTTATAGAAGTTGGACAGCACTGGACTATACACTATACAGGCCCATATTTAGTTTAGAATATTTTTTTATACACATCTGTAAAGTGTAAACTCGACACAGAAAAAACCATATTTGTAAACTCAAACGAAATAGAATTTAAAGAACACAACGTCTTAAGGTCAAGGTGGGAAACCTTTTATACCTTACCTTTTTTGCCTTATTTTGTATTTATGATTTCAATGTTTGTCCAGTATACTTCTTTATAACCCACTTTAGTTTTCCTGTCCTTGTTACTGCGAGTACCATTGAGTTTTTTCCCCACCACTATTCCTGTTATTACCGTTATCATCGTCATTATTTTTATCATTATCATCATCATCATCATTAATTTATTTATTTATTTTCTTTTTATTTTTAATTCCAGACAAAATACCTTTGTTATTTTCATTCAAATTCGATCGACGAATAAGCTCCAGCCAGCATCAAGCGGACAAATAAGCGTTATGCGGACAAAGGCTTACTCATCTGAACAACATTTTGGGCACAAACTTTGCTCTAAACGTTTTCGTAGTGAACGAATTTGTTAGATGCTTACATCAAATTATTCGCGACGACACCGTCTATCTTTTGGTGTAATTTGCGTGTGTAGTAGTTTCTTCTGAAGAAAGTTATAGCTTTCAGAAGACCCGTCCGCGAAGTGCTAGTCGAGGTCAGAAAAGATTTGTGAAAAACTACAAAAAGTTACTAATAACGGAATCATTCGGACATGAAAGCGCAAACACTCAGAACATGTTTTGGGATGCAATGAAAATATTGTTGCAGAATAACTATGTCAAGACTTTTATTGATGAATGCTTCAGGTTGGAGAAAGACATTCTGCAAAACAGAACTAAAAACTCCCATTCATAACAAAACCATAATACAGTGTGATTGTAAAGTCACCCAACCCAGAAACACAATTATATAATTATCTCTGGATTACGTGATTTTACAACCACCCTGTATTTTTCTTATTACAAACATTTGAACGTAAGTTACTCCGAGTTTATCGGCTTTTCTCTCGTCCTTTTTATGTAAAAGTACTTTAGAAAGTTATTAAATAGAAAGTCTTCAATATAGGACGAAAGGTCATGTGTACATAAATTCCTTATCGCTGGAAGCGAAAAATTCTGTGAGGCAAACTAGAAAAAGCCCCACGAGAGAGAATCAGATAACGAACAACAAAGTAAGATGATAAAAATGCACTATTAACGTGTATCTGTTGAGGTATGATAAGAACCCAGACTGGAAGGAAGCCACCGCAATTTGCGATGATGATGATGGTTACTGCATGCGAACGGAATTGCTCGAATCTGCTCGCATCACCATTGCATGTTCAAGCATTTTAACCTTAATAGCGGATTTTAAAGTTTGGACAGATAGCAGCAATTGCTGCGTATCATTTACCAACAGTTTAAAGTAAGAGAGATTTCCTAATGTAAAGTTCAGTTTTTATTCAAGTTATTTGGAATGACGCGGTTGAATTCATAAATATATATTCACTTTAATGTGATTTTCAATATCGTATATTTTTTTTTTATACAAATTATATAAAACTTTAAATATTTACTTTATAAATATAATTTGTAATTTTATTTATTTATTTTATGAATGTCAATGATTTTATACTAAATACGATTTTAAAATATTCATGAATTATATGATGCTCATTATAAATACTAAACTTTCGCCTTTATTATATATTTTATATATAACTTCGTTGCGGTTTCGTGCGTTAGTCTCTCTTCACACGAAGGTCAAGCTGGTGGCCCTGTCTCTAGGCCTGGCTTAGTGGAGGAACGAGTTGCTCTCTTGCGCTCTCCAACCGTACATAACCAGGTACACCCGGCTCATCTGGTACCGTCTTGAGCCAGGCACCTAGTCTTCTCTTGAAGACTTCAACTTTGATCCCTGTAACGTTTCTGAAGTCCTTAGGAAGCTGGTTAAAAAGTCTTGGCTCCCTGACAACCAAGCTATTTTCTTTCAGGGTTGAGGAGGTCCCTTGTCGGGCCTTTAGTTTGGGAACACTACATATTCTGCCTTTTCTATTATCCAGCGTTGTTTGGATGGTAATTGGGTTTAGTTTGAGGTTTGGTGCCAGTTTTTCGATCGTTTTCCATATGTAGATTATGGTATACCTCTCTCTTCTTCTTTCCAGGGAGTACAAATTTAGTGTACGTAGTCTTTCCCAGTAGTTAAGTTCTTTGCAGCGATCAATCTTGGCTGTGAAATGTGCCTACGTTTCTTCTAGTTTATTAATTTCTTCCTTTTTATATGGGGCCGTCAAAACTGAGCAGTATTCAAGTTTTGGTATGATCAATGTTCTAAGCAGGGGAATCATTACTGTCTTGTCCCTCCTTTTGAACGTTCTTAGTACCTGTCCCGCGACTCTTTTTGCTCTGTTTATTGCTATCTGATTTTGTTTCTCGAATTTGGCATCGTCGGTCATTATTACCCCCAAGTCGACCGCTTTCGTGCTTCTCTGAATTTATATATATATAATATATATATATATTATATATATATATAATATATATACACACACAAACTCAGAATGGTCCCCTGAGAAACTTATATGTTAAACACAGACCGTGCATGGAACAAGGAACTCTTCTGGGAAAATTAAATCCACTATAGTCCGAATAAGTAATGGTAAATGACAAATACCATAGTTTTTCTTTTTCATGATGCTAGCCCGACGTCCCAAAGCTGGATCCTGTCTGCTTTGCAGATAGCTGGTGAGGGAAGCTATATTTATGGGACCTCTTTGCGAGAGACCCGTTGCCCACGTCGGGCTAGCATCATGAAAAAGAAAAACTATGGTATTTGTCATTTACCATTACTTATTCGGACTATAGTGGATTTAATTTTCCCAGAAGAGTTCCTTGTTCCATGCACGGTCTGTGTTTAACATATATATATATATATATATATATACCGTATATATATATATATATATATATATATATATATATATACATATATATATAATATAATTTAGGGTGATTCAAATATGGGGGTAAAAAAATTTTGTTTATATTTTAATGTGTTCAACCCTTTAAATGGTTCATTTCAGCATAAAAACAACTATCCTAAAATATTTTAGCAAATTTTTAATTTTTAGGGGTTGCTACCAGCAATTAAAAATTGACAGAACGACTCAAATTGTCAAATTTTTCCACACCACCCAGGGGGTACAGTACAAGGCGCATTGCTTTTTTTTAATGTGGAAAGCTCCCCCGTAGGTCCTACCATAACCACAAGCATGCATAATTAAACTAGCATGATATTTGAGACATTAGCTGTCCTTACTTCATCAATGTTTCTTTCTTTCTATCAGGGTAAACAGCCCTGTAGTTTTTCACTACTTGTAGCAAGAATTGTTTTTGATCTTCATCATGTGTTAGTATTTTATTATATTCATCCATTAATTTTACTCCTCTTTCCGCTATATCATTCACGACTTTCCGCTGTTTGATAGATTTCTTAGCGGAGTTATACTCTTCATCATTATGTCATTCTTTAGCATCTTTGAATAAAAATTTTGAACTAAATTCTGTTATTGCAAAGAATCTTTGAGTATTTGATGACAAAATCTTCTAATTTCTTCGTTGGAATAAGTGCAGGATCTAGAAAAGCCCGTTTTGCAGGAAGAGTTTCTGTTGTATTTTGCAAGGCCTTTACAATTTTGTTTTTCGTTTCAGTAAGCACTTCATCATCATAAAAGGCCAAGGCTACCAGTTCTTCTGATAGGTACCAGAGGTGACCTAACAGTTTTTTAATAGCAAAAAATGCAATTGTGTCATTTATTTGTTTATAGACTACAAGATTCTGTAATAATTCCAGAGCAAGACGAGGAGCGCAAGATGGCACAGGAGCTGTAAACCATGCCTTTACATATAACCGAGTAGCAAATAGACAGATGTCTTTTAGTCCTTTTTTGTCTTTTACTGAAATTTTGAACTGAGATTTGAACAAAAATTTTGAATGAATATGTAATTTTGGCCATCCACCTAGCCCGATGAAGTCCCGCTGGATGTTTAAATTTGATTCCACCTTTTGGTTCACCTCCCCAAAAAATAATTGTTAACTGCAATAGTTCTAGGTAATCGTCTCTTGGTTGGAATGTATCTAGTTGATTTGTTGCAAATATAATTATGTCATCTTTGATGTCATGAATATTTTCATAGATATCTGGATCTGATAATGCTGTTTCGTAGTCCTCCTTATTAATGCTTGACTATTTTTCTCTGAACTTCTTAAAAAGGACTATATCTGGGCCAGAAGATGGTGATAAAGACTTTGAAACAACAGCTTCCAGCATAATTTCAAATATATGGTGTCGACATGTCAGCCACAATAAATCGTTGTCGAATTTTTGTTCTAGAAGAATAGCTGCACCATTTCTAGGACCAGTATTGGCTGCCGTTGTATTGAAACACATGCATTTTATTTGTTCGCAGATGTCCCATTCAAGCGATGTCTGATTGTTTGCATTAAAAAGAGACGCATTTCTGTCACTCAATTTTGCAACATCAAGACTTCCTAATAATTTATCATCAAACAATTTTCTACATTTGCCAACCTTACTTTTCCATGTTGAAGGTTGTGCAGCACAGAAACCAGATTCATCACTTTTACTCTCCTCTGATTCTGATTCTGATGATGTACTGGTGAGTATCACAGCCTCTTCATTCTTCTTTCTTTTGATCTCTTCTTCTGCTTTCCTCTTTTCATAACGTTGTTGCTTTTCTGCTGCTCTTTGCTCTTTTTTAGCAACAGCCTTATGAATGGTACCCATTTTTCCATGACGTCCTTTCTCACGTTGCATTTTCAAGAATTTCTTATCATCTTCTATTTTTATAAGCTGCATAGCATTCTCATGAGCAATGTCAAATAAGTTTTCCAGTTTATCTTTCCATTTTTCTTCTTTATTATTTAAATTTTGTGATCTTTTCAATTTGTTTGCTTTGTTTTTCTTAAGCAGCTGTCATTCCTTCAGTATTCCTTGAATTTTATCTACTACATGTATTCTTTGTTTTGCTGGTATTCCTGCTTTTTTCCAAACTGCTAGCACATCATCTGCAGTAGAGCAGCATGATTCTCTAATGTCTTGCTTTTTAATATTTCTGTAGTGCATGAAGAGGGCCATCATTTCCTTCTCTGATGGTAATACGGATGTTTTTAGTACTGCAGAGGGCTGCCCAATTAGCCATACTTCAGTTTCTTTTCTTGTAGAACTTCTCCCAAATGAGCAACTGGGTGATGGTGAGTTAGGCCTAGCTTCCATAATCGATTAATTGGTATCAAAATTACGAGTTCCAAGCAACAATTAAAAGCAAGCTAGTATATAAACCATTAATTAAAAATTCTGAAATATAAACAATTAAACATAAAATCATAAGTTGTAAAAACAAACAAATTGAAAAAGAGGGAAACTTTGACGCCTGGTAGCACATAGTAAATTTTATTTAAAATTCACCAAATTTGGCATACACTACTTTTTTGTCATAGTGAACAAAAATAAAGGTTGAACAATTAAAAAAAAAAACTGATTTTTTTGAATCACCCTAATTATATATATATATATATTAATATATATATATATATATATATATATATATATATATATATATATATATATAATATAGGGTATATAATTATATCCCTCACTTTCAATATACAAATTCATATATAAAGCAAATTGCTGTAAATAACGATTCATATAAAGTTCATTTGTAACACGAGCTCCCTCTCTCTCTCTCTTATTCAAGTGGAAAGTGCTGCTCAAAATAAAAAAAATCGTTGGAAATCTAAAAATATAGTGAATGCAGGAGCGCAGCCAGGATTTTGTAAAGGGGGGAGGGGCAAGCCAGCGATTGTTACCAACAGCACTGATCTACACACACACACACACACACACAGGTATATGTGTCAAGGGCGGATCCAGAAACCTATCTTGTCCCTGGGCCACCCACCCCCTTGCCTGCGCTACTGAGTGAATGCACCCAATTTCCAAAGTCACAGGAAATGAACATTTTTCATTGGAAAGGAAATGAAAATGGAGATGAATATTGTGTGCGTTAAAAATTCTCAAACCGTCTATCTTTTCAGCAAGTGGTTCCCAAAGCGAGGTCCTCGGGTGTCAAGACGGGGGTCCGCGTAAAGCTGGAGAAATGCAAACCAGTCAGAGCTGCCACCCTCGGGTTTCGAACAATTACGAGGTGAAACGGGCGGATCTGTCTCTGGGTTTCGATCATTGAGTTTTCGTGTCTTCATTGTAATATTTGTTTGCAATTCTTTATAATCATTTTAGAACCTGGTTAATACGTTGTATTGATTGTTGAAATTTTCGAGGGGTTTTTCGAATGCCCGACTAAGCTTAATTCGGGATGACAAATATACGAGTAATGGTGACCCAAAAGAGTACATACAAATTTTTCAATCTACTCTGAAACCCTGATTATTACTGGACAATGTTTATATTTATGTATAGAGCTTTCATGCAAGACGATTTTGGGATGTTAAATAAAGGGGTATGAGAAGTTTGTTCAGATATCTGAAAGGGAATTAAGCCTGAAAGTCCGAAAACCACTGTTTTACCCTATTCAAACCGTAGGTAGTAGTATATTAGTATAATCGAACAAATCTAGAATTGTATGAAATTTGACATATACAAAACAAAAAACAACAACATTTTAACCAAGTCTTTCGCCAAAGTCAAAGAAACATTCTAAGGTAAATATACCTTGACCTTATATGGACAAAATGTTCTACAGGGTTAGGTTATAAATGCGTGTATATGAAAGGTTAGAAATTTGTAACAGTTGTCCATATATCGTTAAATTTAGAAAGTAAAGAGGAAATTAAATTTTCATCCGACTTCAACGGTACTGAACCCACCGATGGTTCAGCAGGACCAAAGAATGACAATGTATTGTAGAATATTTTAAAATTATCAAGGCAGTTACAAATTCAGCTATCAATTCAATCCCGGAACCACTTTTAATACTGACTTACTCTAAATTCATTATTACAAAATTTTAACACAATTTGATTAAGTAGAAACTGAAGGAGTTCATGTTTAACTGATACTTTTAGAGCTTCCAGTAACGTGGGACTTTCGTTCTAAATCCTGAGAAATAGCTGCGCTTTATGTCAATATTATTTACCGACAGAGGAGACCATACAAGACCACAGTCGTGAAGGTAGGGGTACTCTCGACACAAAAAGTTCAAAACGACATTTGTTGTGTGCCGTCCTGCTGAAATTAAACTTTGTCCAAAAGAACGGCATGAACTGTTTTTAGAGGATGTGAGGATAAACACACTGGTGTACCATTGTATCAATAAAGACTGGACCAAATGTCGCACGCTGGAGGCTGTAACAAAGAATTACATTGCCAGGATTCGTCAAAACATTTTGCAAAAGAGCTATCCATATAGTACGTACGCAAAGAGGAGGTTAGTACGTAATGATTTTGAGTGCGCTTGCGTACACGGTGGGGAGAGGGGTGAGCTAAGGTTGGGAGAGCTAAGTCCAGGAGAACACGTACACATGTGGTGTTTACTATGTAACGTCATCTATAATCGTGACTGTCCTGAATATGTCGTGTCTCAGTAAACAACAAATATTATTTCAAAAAGTTTAATACGTCTTCAAATATCAGAGTCGCTTCAGACACCAGTGAACACGGACAATTCAAGTTCTGATATTCTTTTTATGTTCACTTCAAGTCAAACTTTTTTTTTTTGTAGCTACGTGCATGTCAAAAGTGGGTCACTGAGCTGATCAATTGGGGAAAGGGGGTGAAAAGTTTATAGCGTACTGCTAAGTACCAGGATAGAATGAGGTGGAAAAATGCATTATATTTTGCGTACGTATGTGGATGACCCCAAAGGGAAGGATCCTAGAATATACGTGACATATTCTTATTTAATAAGGAGCAAAATGGTCTGACTATCCGCGATAGTTGTGGAGGCAAAAAAAAAAATTAAAGAACTATGGCAAAAATTAGCTCAAAATGATTTTAAATATTTAAGAAATATTTCAACAACTGCATTACAATCTAAGGAGTGCGGACTATCATTGAAATATGAATTATCAACAGAACAAAGGAAAATTATTAATTATGCTCTCAGAAATATGTATGCTGTAATAACCTAAGGCCTGTCCTAGCCTTAGAAGAAGTTTATTTAGCCTACCTTAGGCTCTCATATATAAAATAAAAATAACATGTATTAAAATATAAAAGGCAGCTAGAAATGCAAAACACATATTATGAACATTATACAAGGGAATATAAAAGATAGCATGTACAGAGTGGTCAGAAAAACCTTCACAAGTTTAAAATGTTGTTACTTGGACAATATGCAAGTTACATAAGTGAATTATTACCTATTTGAAAGAAGATACCTTTACTTTTGTATTGATATATAATACTTCTACTTTGCAGGTTAGATAATGTCACAGCTCAGAACTGGTGAAGCTGTACTATGACCATGGCAAGTCTCTGACAAGGGTACAACGTGCGTACAAGCCTACACACAATTGCAACATAGCTCCATCAAGGCACACAACACTGCGAGCCATACGTAACTTTCAGGAAACTGGTAGCGTCAAAAACAGGAACAAAGGCAGAAGTGGAAGCCCTAAAGTTGCTACAACAAACGAAAATGTTAAACAAATTAGGAGGTCACTTCAGCAAAGTTTACGAAAATCGTCACGCCGACTGTCTGCTGAACTTGGCATCATTAGAGGTTCTGTGTTACAATGATCTTAAGTTATACCCCTATAAGATTCAGTTTCTTCAATCACAAACTGATCAAAACAGTTCTGCACTTTGCAGAAGAAATGTTAGAGTTGGTGAAGCAAAATCCAGGAATCATGCAGCGAATTCAGTTCATGGATGAGGCCCACTTTTCTACTCACGTAAATAAGCAAAATCGTTCTCTCAGTGTAGAAGAGCTAACTGTGGTGTGCTATAGGATATGGATGCATTATCGGTCCATTCTTTTTTGAAGATGAAAATGGTGACACTGTAACTGTCAACACTACCCATTATCTTAAGATGTTCAGAAAGAAGTACTGGCCAGCAATTCAGAGATGTAATGATACAAGTCAGAACGATCTCTAGTTCATGCATGATGGTGCTCCTCCTCACACAGCCAACGTGGTGCTGGACTGGCTGAAGAAAAAGCTGCATGACAGGATCCTATCGCGACGCACGCAGCGAGAATGGCCATCACACAGCTCTGACCTGAACCCGTGCGACTTCTTTCTCCGGGGTTATCTTAAGAATGAAGTGTACAAAAACCCAAAGCTCAGGAATCTAGACACCGTCAAAGCTAACATTCGGCGAGAAGTGAGACGAATCTAGACACCGTCAAAGCTAACATTTGGCGAGAAGTGAGACGAATCCAGCAAGACTTGGGTTACCAGACGTCCAGCAAAAGGAGGACATGTCCTCCTTTTCAATCTCATGTCCTCTGTCTGGTAGGCATTTTAAATATGTTGATATTGTCCGGCTCTTTACTTAGATATGATCCAGACTTAAAAATGAGCTTCCCACAAGCTCAAACGACCCAATTAATACCTGACATGTCCTCCTTTTGCCGGACGTCTGGTAAACTTAAGCAAGACACAATCATAGTTGTGGTGGACAACTTCCTCACCAGATTGCAGTAAGTGCGAGGGCAGAGAGGGCGCTGGATTGAGCATATCATGCACTTCTAGATTTTTATGAATGTATGTTTATATTAACTCAAAAGTACACGTTGTAATTTCAAATTATGATTTTTTGTCTCGGTACTCGTTCGTTTCTGAAATACATGTTCTTAAAATTGTGAAGATTTTTTTCTGACCACTCTGTATTCTAAAAAAAAATATCCATGATTCGTTTTCTTTGAATATTGAGCAAATAAAAAACTAGCATTTTGAGGGTAAGCTAAACTGCATACTTGAATAAATTTGGAACAAGAACAAAATGTTCTGTTGCTAATTTATGAGGGAAAAAACCTTGACTGTATAGTAGGGTGGAGCAAAAAATACCTTTTTTCTAGTATGACGTTCTAATAGTGATTAAAAGTTGCATTTAGTGGACGATATATACCTGCCAAAATATGAGTTAATTTGTTTAATATTTTCAGCTGCCACCAGGGGGCTAAACGTAACACAATTTTGGGTAAAAAGGAAAAAAATGCTTCTATTTTAGGTTTATCAAACTATTATAAAATTTTATCTTAGAATTATCTAATAGTTTGATTAAGATTCTTAAATGATAAGAATTCGTTTTGTAAAAATGCCTTTTCATATGCTTAATATCTTCAGCTGCCACAAGAGGGCTGAATTTAACTTAAAAATGACAATTAAGTATGTTCTGTATTTACTTGAAAAAGGGAACAGTAATAAATTAGGATGTCTCTCCTCCTTTATACTGGCTTGAGACAGTTAAGAAACGTTATTTCGTGCCTTAGCGGAGTTACCACCCTTTCCCCAACCAACCTCCCTCTAGAAAGGGTTCTTGCTGAAGACTATTTAGTAATTTGCTTTTGTGTCAAATTTTGGCTGTTTTTTCCTTGATTCTAATGTAGCACGAATCCAACCGTCTCTGTTTGTAGGTCCGCAGACTGATCCAGCAGCGTCTGTAACGAGCTTGACGCATCTCTCTACGGCTTGTGTATGACATGGAAACTGAAATAATTCTGAATGAAGAGTAGTACCATGTTTGATGCATGATTCAATATAATCAAGAGAAACTCCTTTGGTTATCGGTGGTTCTGCTATCTGAAAATCTTGCCACATAATGAGATCTGTATAGCCTTTGGCATAAAAATTTATTTCTGGCACCTTAAAATACCTGATAACATCTGTTTCTTGAATGCATGCCCTTGCTTTTATGATACGCCTAAATCCCAACTGACGCACATGCTCCCTTTCATCAGCTATCATTGCAATGAGAATGTTTTCTTGATTTGCGTAATATGCATTTCGCTGAATGACTGAGTCATGTACTCTCCTAAGCTCTTCACGGAGATACCGGCTTCTTGCAATCATATGCCACATATGTTTAGCACCATATTGGCATAATGGTTTACGCTTTATCTGAAACCACATTGGTGCGTATACCCTAACAATGAAAGTAGCTAATTCTTGTAAATTGCCTGAAGGATTCTCTGTGCTTGCATATAACCGCAGAGTCCTGTTTGCTGTGGTGAGCCACCTTGAATGTGATATATTGCCTGGACTCTTATGACTAAGACTCTTTGAGAATGTTCTACTTGATATAGCCTTGTGAATTTCAAGAAGGTATTTCTGGTCAGTACTTATGTCATCTACATCAACTTCACACATGTCCTCTTGAATTTCAATCGGTTTGAAGTTAAGCCAATTTCTCCTGAAAATGCTCTTGGTCCAGTAGTGGTACAGATCTACAGATCTACAGAAGCTAAGGCTAACAAAGACCCGAAGATCCACTCTAAGGTTAGCCCGAGAGAAAGGAAAGAGTAGCGGGTTAAGAGAAGAGAAGAGAATAAGGGGTTAAGTAAGAGCAACACCTATCACTCATGGGTTAACATTCATTCAGAAAAAGAGGAAAAGTGTCTCACCATCATCATCCGCCGGCCACTGCCGACAAGTCAGAAAGATAGTCGGAGAGAATAGGAGAGGGGTGAAAGATGAAAAGAAGTAAAATAAGAACGCTTACAAACCATGCAAACACAGTCTTAACTCACTGTCATACCATGCAAACTACAAACATGCAAAGTGAGGAGGAAAAAAAATAAAAAATAAAATAGTAGGTAAAGTTAAACAAAAAGTGGGTTAGTTTACGCTATGAGCTACATCTACATTCGTGTTAGTCTAATTTATTTTTTATTTTTTAATAATTTTATTGCTGGCATCACACGCTGGCATGTCACAAGCTGGCATCCATCGTCAACAGACTCATCCTCGAGCACCACCACCATAGTTTCCGTTGCTAACTTTGTTTTTTAAATTAAACAACGTTAATACCTTTAAAATGTCTGTCAAGACGGTTCTTAAACATATTAACGCTGGTAGAATGAACGACTGACGCGGGAAGATCATTCCATTTATCAATTACTTTAAACGTAAAGAAGTTTTTAGCGATATTAGTAATAAAACGCCTGCCACGCAACTTAAATCCGTTATTGCGAGTATTACTATTATCAAAAGTGAACAATTTGTCAAAATTTACGTTATCGATGTTATTAACGATTTTGAAAACTTCAATAAGCTCCCCCCTTAATCTCCTAGTTTCGAGTGAATACAGGTCTAGCTCTTTAATCCTATCTTCATAAGGCTTATTGCGCAATGACGGAATAAGTTTCGTGGCACGAAGCTGAACCCTTTCTAACCTATCAATATCCTCACGCAAGTACGGGCACCAAAACTGAACTGCATATTCTAAATGAGGCCTGACTAGGGACTTGTAAAGGGGCAATATAATATCCTTCGATTTAAATTCGAAATTACGCGCTATGAAGCCTAACATCCTATTAGCTTTTGCGCAAGACTCCAGGCACTGGTTCCTAACCTTTAAATCCTTAGATACGCGTACGCCTAAATCTACTTCCTCGTCAACGCTCGCTAAATCCCTATCATCCATCGTATACGCGTAATTATTGTTGCGAGAACCTATATGCAAAACTTTACATTTGTCTACGTTAAATTGCATCTGCCACTTATCTGTCCACTCCATAATCCTATTTACATCGTCTTGAATCCTATTTCTATCGTCCTCGTTAACAACCTTACCACCTATTTTAGTATCGTCCGCGAATTTTGACACGTTACTAGTCAATCCTACATCTATGTCGTTAATGTAAATTACGAATAGCAATGGGCCTAACACTGAACCCTGTGAGACACCGCTACCTACATCTAACCACCCCGATTCACTACCATTAACTACGACCCTCTGTCTCCTAGCACGAAGCCATTCTTCTAACCAGTTAGCTACCTGACCGCGTATACCGTGCGCTTTAACCTTCGCAATTAGTCTCCTATGCGGAACTGTATCGAACGCCTTTTTAAAATCTAAATAAATAACGTCAGCTGCCCTATGCCTATCGTATTCGCGCACTACTTCGTTATAAAATTCTAACAAATTAGTTAAACAAGACCTATGGCGTCGAAACCCGTGCTGACTACTATTAATCAAATCTCTACTTTCTAAGTGATCGATAATACGATCCCTAACTACGGATTCCAAAAGTTTACCGACAATTGACGTTAAGCTAATGGGCCTATAGTTGCTAGCTACCGCGCGGTCGCCTTTTTTAAAAATAGGCGTGACGTTAGCTAATTTAAAGTCTTCAGGAATAATCCCCGTTTCGAGTGACTGATTAAAGATCTTCGTTAAGGGGCCTACGATAACTTCTTTCAAATCTTTCAAATGTCTGGGATAAAAAGCGTCAGGGCCTGGAGCCTTGCTAACTTTTAGCCTATCGATATAATGCGCAATCTCAGCCTCGTAAACAGTTATTTCATCTAAAATAGTCTCACTAGCGCTGTGCAAATGTATTTAGCTTTGCCACTGGAAGGTGTCACATGTGCAAAGTACAGAGAGTGTGGTTCAGATATTATGCTGATATGCCCTTCGCGTTTGGTTCTTTGGTGGTTAGAGCCATCACTCTTCTGGACTTGAATCATTGTTTTATCCTTTCTGCCATCAAAGTATAATCCCCGCATGGTTTTTGGCTCTCCTATCTGTTGTAGTTCCTTTCTCTGTTTTTGTCTTTCACGTCTTAGCTTACTTCTGTCTATAATATTCCCTTTGTCTTCGGGAGTAACAATTTTAAGATCTGCCAATACTGCAGAAGCAATAGCAGCCCCAGCTCTGTCCGACATTTTAAATCTATCACAAGTAATTGCTAATGAAGGCAGTGGCTCACGCATCTGTTGTTCTGATATTACATATTGAGTCGAGGTTGTATCTTCCTCATTATCTTCAGATATCTCTTCTAGTTGTTGAAGTTCACTTGTCTCTGTTTCGATTTGTAAGTTGGACGTATTGGTTATAGCAGCACTAGTTGTTTGTGAGGATTCCAGACGTGCTTTTTCCATTTCCTTTCGATGTTCTCTTGCTTGTAATCGTCTTGTGTGTGCTATGTCAATGCTTCCTATCACCATTATTCTGCGTGTTCGTTGGTCATTTAAAAAATCCTGCTCTTTTGGAGGGACTGTCTTACTCTTTTCACATGAGCATCTCCTAAACTCCTTACATTTGCAGGTGCAGATGTCAAACAAAGTGCATTTTGAAGAGTTTTCAAATTCTTCAAGCTGATTTTTGTACTTAGGCTGATCCTTGCGTGACTTGTATGGCTTTAATAAGGACCTGTATTTATCATGGTACACTCGCATCATCTGTAAAACGCGTGTATGTGAAACTATTGGCAAAGAGGCCTTCTTCCAAATATTTTCTACCTTTTTGGAAACTGCCTCTGCTATTTCAGAAAATGGAGGCTCCTTGTTATTCATCTGCTCCTTCACTAAATGTTTTGTGAACAGGTAATCTTTCATAATGCAGTTATAAGTTGGTAGTTGCATATCACTCATCTCACAAGGTACTTCAAATATGGCACACTTCATATGTTCTCTAGTGAAATGTTTATATTTAGTATTTGATGCCATAATATTTTTAAGAAAAATTCACAATCACAAAATATCCTGTAACATCAAAACATTATATAATTAATATATATAATATATTTTATAAGTATATATAATATATTATATAAATATATAATATATTATATCAATAAACTAAAATTATATAATACATTATAACAAGCATTTTATAATAAAATCAATATTATCTCTATATAAATCACTTTAAAATAAAGTTTTATAATATTCCGATCATATTAAAAAACTCTCCGATCAACTGAGCGACTAGGCCTACTACCTAAGAAGACAAGTGTTAACACACTGTTCTAATGACTCATAGAAAGAAATTCCTTCACACCAAAACCCTCCCCCACAACCCTCCCCAAACCCTCCCCCACAACATTCAGTGTAGTCTCAACATGACTCAGTTACTCTAAATTGTGTTAACTTCAGCTCTTTTGTGGCAGCTGAAGATATTAAGCATATGAAAAGGCATTTTTACAAAACGAATTCCTATCATCTAAGAATCTTAATCAATCTATTAGATAATTCTAAGATAACATTTTATAATAGTTTGACAAACCTAAAATAGAAGCATTTTTTTCCTTTTTACACAAAATTGTGTTACATTTAGCCCCCTGGTGGCAGCTGAAAATTTTAAACAAATGAACTCATATTTTGGCAGGCATATTTCGTCCACTAAATGCAACTTTTAATCACTATTAGAACTTCATACTAGAAAAACAGTATTTTTCGCTCCACCCTACTGTATAGTGTATAATAATAATCATTATTATAATTATACATTAATATTAATAAAAACTGTTGAAAAATCAATTTTCCTTATTACAAACATGAAGCCTGCGTTGAGATTTGACGTCATCAGTTGGCAATCGCGAGCAGCGAGTCAGAAATGTTTGCTGCCATGTTTGCCTGTATTCAGAAATATCCCGCTCTATAGCCGAAAGCCGCGTCTATTGTTATTTATGTCTGTGGAAAAGATATGTTCAGCTTCTTGTGTTACGTACTTGTGAAAACTCCCATCTTCCACATTAATCATGTCAAGTTTCATGAACGTAATCTAACTAATTGATTTTCAATATCACACACACACACACACACACACACACACACACACACACATATATATATATAATATATTACACTGAAATAATTGGTATAAATCGGGTTGTATGCCAATTCTCAGGGATAAAGGTTAATCATACTACTAACAGGTTACAGTTATTGAGTATATGTATAACAATATATAGAAAACAATTTCCGTTTACACGAAAAAATTGTGTTCAAATTAAGATGTTACAAAATTTAGTAAAAGTTCAAATTAACAGCTGAAATTCAAATATTAACCTTTAGACAATTATCAAAAATACAAAAAACCCAAATAATAATAATTATACCGTATTAAATGTACTAAAAGCTATATGGATTACATTCAAATCATACTACCATGCAGGCATGCACCGAGTTGGTCTGAGACACCGGGTGATTGATTATGCAATATTGGTCTGCGAGGAAAATTACTTTAGAAGTCCGGTTGATCTTATCAGAAGACGAATGGCTTTTGAATTTATCAGTTTTGATTAGAATTCATGCTTTCAGTATATGATATTCCTATATGTAGCTTGGGGACGTGGAAGAATGCCGGGAATGCTCTCAGACGTATGTGACGCCATACTCCATCCACTTACATTTGTGTTCTAGCGATGAATGTACACGCGCCGATAGAGATTCTACCTTGAATTAAATTCATACGTGTCAAACGTAAGCTAAATTAAAAACCATTCAATTTTAATTTATTTAACTCAGCTCAGAACTGAAGACCAAAAGAAGGTAATTGGATAAGTAATTTCTCCTTTGATAATGGTATTTTTTTAATATTATACAAATAAACTTCATTCACCTCGTTTCTAGACTTTTATCTTGTACAGCCATTGCATAAAATAATTTTCTACAAAATTTAATTCTCTTGTATCGTATTTGTAATTAGAAAAAATTCCATAAATTACAGTAAAAAAAGTAGGCATCAAACTGTGTTTAATTGGTAGTAAAAGGAGAGGAACTCCGAAGATAATTCGGCGAAAGATGATTTTCACTTTTTTACTATAAATATAAAGGCCGAAAGATACACACTTTCTTTTCTTTATTTCTGACTTTTCGGGGTATGGTCCCATCTTCAGAGAAATCTATTATTATTATTATTATTATTATTGATTAAACTAAAAATAATAATAATAATTAGTGTATTTTTTATTTTTTTTTTTATTAAATTAAAATCATTAAAGTACCATCAGTAGAAATGACTGGCTAAAGATGAGCCCTTAAAAGACACAAGAGACTAATGGCTTGTTATGATTTTAACGTGCAAACAAGGGTTTAGCAATTCAGAAGATCGAAGATATTATGCACCTTTATTTTACTGATTCACTACATGAAAATTTAAAACACAAGAAAACGTCGAAACAAACAGAAACGAAATGCCTATTTAGATCTCAAATAATTTAATCAACGACAAAAATAGATATCGAAACAACAACTTTTATCCTGATATAAACTATAAAAAGAACATAGACAATAAATAGCCTATTTTCAACAACTTTTATCCATATGGAAATTAAGTTCATGACTCCAGAGGAGATTATTTCCAAAGGTAGATTTTCGGAAGGTATTACGAGACTCCTCCTAATGTCTCAACAGCAACCGGAGGCAAGGATAGTCAGCTTATTCTCCGGACGGTCCCAAGCCCGGATAAAGGGGGAGGGTTGGTGTCAGGAAGGGCATCCGGCCGTAAAAACCCACGCCACAACCAAATGAGATGAGTCAAGAACCAAGATGGAGGCGACTCACCTTTAAACAGCGACCCCATATAAAAATGGGATTAATTATTGCTTTAGATATATATTTCTTAATATTTCGCCCATATACTTCACCCATCTTCACAAAATTCTTCATAAAAAATAAAAAATTCTAAAATGATGAAACTATAAAAAAATACAGTATTACAAAATTTGGAGTTCAACAAGAGAATACTCATAGTTTGTTTGAAAGTTGACTCATATTCTCTCTTTGTATGTACATCATATATCCACACTTACCGCTTCCCGGAGATTAGCGAAGTTAAGCGACATTGGGTCTGGGTAGTAGTTGGATGGGAGACCGTCCTCCGCGCCCAGATTATGTAGCGACCGGTAGTTCGGATCCCACTTAAAGCTGTAGGTCCTCTCCGTCATATGACCTTGGATGTTGCGAAGGAGGTTAAACAACCCTAATTTAAAAAAAAAAAAATATCCACACTTAGTGAATTTTGTAATTTAAAAGTATTTAAGAACTGCATTCCATTTCACTGTATTTTATATTTATTTCTGGTTTATTATTTAAAACAAAAGCGATTTTGCTAATCTTAAATTGTAAAAATCACTTATTTTATACATCAATGAAAAAGCCTCAAGATTGTATTATCCGGAGCCTTTCATGGTCTTTTATCAAATATTTGCGAATTTTACTTGGTTTATTTATACTGAAATGCTTTGAGTGCGGTGCGTTAGTGGCGTAACCAACGTAAGAACGTTAACATCCTTCTTCTGAACATCTTAATTGGTAAACAATATTCATTTTCACTCTCAAAACCGTTCTTTTTCATTGAAATATACGCCGATATTCGTTCAAGGTTTGCGACAGTTTCTGATAACGAGTTTCTTATTAATCTTTGGTTAGATGTTTTGTTTAATAATATTTTTTAGCACCTTATTTTCTTGTTTAATTGACCCACCATCAATTTGGGATACGAAATAGATACAGTATATGTCTCTTGCCTTTATCCAACGCTTCTTTTAATTGATCGATTT
Source organism: Bathynomus jamesi (assembly GCA_023014485.1). Taxonomy (NCBI): domain Eukaryota; kingdom Metazoa; phylum Arthropoda; class Malacostraca; order Isopoda; family Cirolanidae; genus Bathynomus; species Bathynomus jamesi. Next base: position 270,302 of record JAJOZX010005925.1, read on the forward strand.
CAAAATTAACATCCAAAAAATATGTTCTGTTACAGAGTCAAAATTACGTCATTTTTGCTAGAATTATTTAGTTTCCTTTACCGACGAAACAAATCCAGACAACTACCTCAAAAAATCCTATAAATTTTGAATATGACGTAACGTTACGTCCCATCAATTTTATGTTCACATAATTTTACCTCTAAAGTTTATTTTACTTTTGCTATGATGAATATTTTTTTAAGAAATGCTCGAAATGTTAGTAAATTTTCTCTTCATGTAGGGCATGCACGAGGGAAATTTGCATATGCACAATAAATGCATTCGTATAACAACACAAATTGCCTTTTGTATGGCTCTGGCGGTGTGTTATCGGACATACATTAATTGCATAAAGAAATGCATATTACCGTGTTCTTTTTAATCATTTACAGATTCAGCTGCGTAAGAATGATTCTAACTAAACTTCTAAATATACAACTACGATAACCTAGGCCTAAGACCAAACTTGGGCCTATCTAGCAGGCAGTAGGCCTAGGCCAAGTTACAATAAGCTGATAGGAGGAGATTATAAGTAAACACCAATCGACCATGGAAGTACTCCGCGGGGCGGGGGAGACGTTATAGGCAGGAAACAGGGAATGCTGGAACTCCGGTTCCTCCTGTCACTGTCCTCCTTAGCTGATCTTTTTCCGTGTCTCCTCTACCTTGTGAGCAGTCTAGCATGCTCTCAAACACACGTTTCTTCCTCTATTCCTCACTACACATACATGCATCTTACACACTACACACACTATTCAAAATAAAATAATTTGCATAGTTTTTAATACCCTCGAAGACACTGATTTTGGCTCTCTCATTTTTCTTTTATGGGGGTATTTTTGCGGACGTTCGCCCTTCCCCTCTTTCCTGCATAAAGAAAAGCACCTGGGCCTAGGTAGCCTAGAAATTCATACCGTATATGAATTACTTTACAGTTCATGACTATTTAATATTTTTTACAAGTATTCATTCTTCTGTAACCATTTTTTTAAAATTTTTCAGTAACGCTTGTCAAAAGAATTCTTCTAATCGCCTAGTTCAGAATTCAATTTTATTTTGTTAATGGCTTCTATTTATTACGAATACATGATGAATAGACTAACAGAACTAACAAACCAACGCACGGAACTATTACGAGGTTATGAGGTGTGTGTAGTATATATATAAATGGAAAGAAAATGATAAACTAAACGACGATTTTTTAAAAATATTTGAAATATTGAGAGCTCAGGAATGAATCAGTTTTCACTTTTCAGTCCCCCAAAAAGCGACAGAGTGATACCTAAAAGAGATATCTTCTTTGAAGAGAAATTACAAGAGAATGTATAACCGATTTTGATTTTACTCCAAGAGATATATCGCGAACTACAGGACAAATAAAAGAACATTCAGCTGCAGGCCCGGACAAATGGAACGACTTATTGATTAAAAACTAAGAATGAAATAGCTACACCCCCATATTGGAGATGGAGACAGGGTATCTCTGGACACAGGGAAAATGCCAAACATCCTGAAAAGAGCCAACATTGTTCCTATTTAAAAGGAGGGGATAGATCTCATGCAAAGAACTATAGACCTGTGTCACTGACATCTCATCTCACCAAAATATTTTAAAGAATAGTCAGGGAGAAAATATATGACTTTTTGGAGACACGGAGAATGCTCAATGAGCACTACAACAATATATCACAGACGCACTTGAAAGCAAAGAAAACTACGATGGCATATACACGATAAGTGTGATGATTTACAGTATAATAGTACATAAAATGAAACATATGGGAATACAGGAAAGTGAGAAAATGGATCTACAACTTTCTCAGAGAACGTCAGCAAGTCGCAAAAATCCAAGTATATCATCATCAGAATCGGAAGTACATAGCTCAGTACCACAAGAAACAGTATTAACCAACCATTATCATGCCAACAGACACAGACAACAACAGTAACATACTCCTTTGCCAACGATACAAATATCAGCAGAAAAGTCAGAAATGCAGAAGAGGTGGGGTTGCTACAGAGGGGCACAAATACAATATACAGATAGTCAGAAGACAATAACATGAAATTTAACACCAAGAAATTTCAGCTCTTGAGATATGGACGGAGAACGAAAACAGACAGCATATTATACTCCAGATAGACAGGAAATTCAGAGATGCACGAAAGCAATAGATTTAAGGGTTATAATGACCGACGATATGAAATTTGAGAAACAAAATCAGATAGCGATAAACAAAGCAAAAAGCGTTACAGGACAAGTACTGAGAACCTTCAAAAGAAGGAACGAGAATATGAGGGGTCGCGCGTCTTAAGATACCTAAGCGCCACCACAGGCGAAAACGTGTTTTTGATGGATATTACTATTTTCACGCTTCCTCTATCGCGTGGTTTGGGTTATAATGACCTTACGACACTAGAAGTATGGTTGAAAACCTTATGAAGCGAACTACTTTTTTCACCTCTATCGCCAGCCAAAAGTTCACCCGAAGTTCGGAATAATAAGAAAATAAAAAAATTTAAAAATATATATAAAATATAAAATATAAAAATCTATTCCAAAAACTCATCAACATCTTCATTAGCATACTTAGAACTCTAATTCAGTCAAAAATGAATGTTCTAGCTCAATTAATAACAGAGATACTATTGCGAGAATATTGTTGAACTTTGGAGGCGATTTCTGGCGAATTTTAATTTTGGCGCTTAGGTACCGTAAGACGCGGGACCCCTCATATGATTTCTCTGCTGAAAACGCTGATCGTGCCAAAACTTGAATACTGCTCAGTCTTATAAAAAAGAAATTAATACACTAGAAGAAATTCAGAGAAATTTCACAGCCAAGATTGATGGCTGCAAGGAACGCAATTACTGGTAAAGACTACGTACATTAAATCTATATCCGCTGGAAAGGAGAGAGAGATACACCAATTACACCATAATTTACACGTGGAAGATAATGGAAATCTGGTACCTATCCTCAAACTAAATTCAGTAACCACCCAAACAACAGTGGAAAATAGGAAAACTAGAATGTGCAGTGTGTTCCCAAACTAAAAGCCAGAGAAAGATACCCTAAAAACTCTGAAGAAAATAGCTTGGTTGTCAGGGAGCCAAGACTTTTCAATCAGCTTCCGAAGGACATCAGTACATCACGAGTGTCAAAGTTGACGTCTTCAAAAGATTAGATTAGATTCCTGGCTCAGGATGGTACAAGATGAACCGGGTATGCCTGGCTATGTGCAATGGAGATCGCAGGAGAGTAACTCGCTCCTCCAACAGGCCAGACCCGGAGGTGAGGGCCACCGGCTTGACCTTTGTGTGGAGAGAGCCGACGCACGGCACTGCTGCTAGGTTACCAGGCACACACATATATATATTTTTTTGAATGAAATGGACGAAACACTGAACAAAGGAAAGATAATTATAATTAGTTCCACAGATTGATGAAATTCTGTCAGTCTATAGAGAACTCGGATGGAAAGTTGTACTTAAAAAAAGCGGCTGTGACTGCGGAATGATTTTTTTTGAAGTGATGTAAATACAGCTCTGTAATCCTTGCAATCCTGTAATTTCTTGCAAAGTTGCTAATTCAGCTCAGAATAAATTTAAATCAGAATTTATCAATGTAATGAAATGGTTAACCATCAATAAACTTTTCAAATATACCAGTCAAATTCATTTCATAATTTTTACTAACAAACGATGTGTGTGTATTTTGATGAACTAAATGCTGATGAAATTGTGGTAAAGGAGTGTACTGTAAAAAAAAATTTTTGTTGTAATGCTAGACAAGAATTTGCAATGGTGTGATCGTGTAAATTATATATCAAAAAAGATTTCAAGGAGCGTTGCTATAATGTTTAAATTTAGAAATATCGTCCCTAAACAGGTTTTATTAACTCTGTATCATACTCTTGTTCTTCCTTATATAACGTACTGCACTCTTGTTTGGGGAAACTCCGCCAACAACGATTTAAACAGTATCTTTGTCATCTAAAAACGAGTAATAAGGTTATCTGATGCGGAGTTCCTTGATCATTCTTGTGTGTTATTTAAAGAGCTAAAACTGCCAAAGCTCAAAGATGTAATATTATTTTTATTTACGAGTGTAAGAACAAAATCATTAACTTACAATGGGTCAATAAATATTTTGTAACTCATCAAGAAATGCACTTATATCAGACCAGAGAGAGATCAAAGCATGTTTTACATCAATTTAGATCGTTTTCATCTCAAGAATTACCGATTTTTATTGGAGTGAAACTATAGAATGATTTAAATGCTGATATAAAAAATATGTGAATGTACAGTAAATTTGTTTAAAACCAAGTTGAAATCTCAATTAATAATTATTGGAATACTAACGGAAGCCTAGAATTAAATGCATTTACTATTATTTATTAATTTGTCGTGTGTTATCTATGATTAAATGTACATTACTTGTTAATATTCATTTCTCATGTCTAATATTGATTTCTTTATATAGTATTGGTATCATACTTCCAATAATGGCTTTATATTTGTTTTATATCTATAATAATAATTTAAGATTAATACATACTCTAATTAATAATTCTTATTCATAATTTGTGTATTATTATGAATAATAACTTATTTTTAATTAAGAGCCCAGTGAAGCCTAAAACTTAAGGGCCAAATTAAATTAAATAAATGGTCCAGTTTCGCAATTATTTATGTTAAAGCAAAAATTGTGAAGCTGATGTATATGATTCATCAATAAAGTTATTCAATTCACTTAAAAAATACAAATTTCATGGGTAAAATTTGATTAGATCTTTCTAATTCTTGTATAAAGAGTTCGACATTTGTTGGCTTATTGAAAATAATGAAGGTGTCAACGTATTAATTGGTGAACGTATTAATTGGTGGACTGACATTATATTTTGCATTCATTATCCTATTTTATATTATATATGTGCACAGACAGCCGTGTTTCCGTTACTTCGTACAAAATCATTCCTTGAGCCATAGCCGCTTTTTTGAAGTAGGCCTACACATGGGTGCCCACAGAAACATTTTCAAGGGGGGGAAAACCATGTATGTAGGGGATCAGCTTTTACAGTGTAACTGTGTAAGACAACGGACTAAAAAAATGTGTGTTATGTGTGCTTAAACGCAGACACAAATTTACAGTATTAATAAACATTACTAAAAATATTTAGTTTAACTGCGATGTTAAGCATCGCAACCTTGGCATTACTAAAATAATGGACACGAGTAGGGTAACAAGAAATAATCCAGTTTGAAGAAATGTACCTAAGTGAACCATGAGCTTTAATAATGAAAATTGTAATCATTTAGGAACACATTACGTTCATTGACATACCAAAATATTTGTAATAAAAAATTAAAAAACAAGACAAAACTTAATAGGTACAGACAGCAACAAACCAAATGTGAAAATGAAATGCTAGCTCTACCGCAATATGTACCATATATTTTTGTTTTTCATCAATGCCAGTTATCACAGAAAATCTTTAAAAAAACATCAAATATGCTTAGCTAAAAAACAAAAAGCTATTTAAAAGAAATTGAAGTCTGCGATCACTGCCAAATTGGTCCACAACTTTTCTCATAAAGTCAGCTTTGTTAGAGTTGATTTTCTCCCTGTGTACACTCAACATACACAACCCGGATAATCAATCATCCGTCATCGTTGATCTTAGCCATGTTTTAACTCTGCGCAAGTACTGAACAACCTCTCAATTATGCATGTAGTCGCAGGCAATATTAATAATATGAGAATTGCCTGACGAATGACTGGGTAAAATTTAGTACTTGAAAGCAAGTCAAGAAATTCTATGTTGATGGCTTGCAAGAGGGGGAAAATGCCCCCTCTTGCCCCTTCTTGAGGGCGCCCATGGGTCTACAACCTTTTATCCGAGTTTTCACCAGATTGGCGGAATTTCATCAGTATGTAGAACTGATTTATCTTTCTCTTGTCAACTGTTTTCGTCTATTTGAAATTTAAATTAAACAAACTAAGCTTATCTTGGATTTAGTCACGTTCAGTTTACTCCATGAAGCCGAAATGAATGCCCCCAAATTTTATTTTTATATTAATATTTCCTTATTAACCAACTTCACCATATATTCAGTTATGCACATTATATATAATTATTATTAAATATACTAGCAAAAATACCGCCCTACGGGCGGTTTTTGCTATTTCCTGCGGAAGGCTTGGAGCCTTCGGCCAATTACTTCATCTGGAAAATGAATTTTCTTACCTCAAGGTATTATTTCCTGTTATAAAATATAAAAAAGAACACTTCATCATAAACTTATCTTTATTTCATTACTGAAGAATCTCCTTGTAGACATAATTGTCAACAAATACTCCCTTTTCATTTCTTTCTGTCAGGACTTCCAGCAAAAGATCGGCGCTACGCCCCGATTTCGCTAGATCTGCGGTACTTGGGCATTCGGCCCACACCGAATCGAATTGTGGGCCTACTATACGGCGTATTTTATTTTAAACATCATTCCTATCCCTCTCACGTTGGGCCTCAGTAATTGGGGTGCCTGCGGCGCCCCAATTACTGTCGGTTCAATTATTTGGTCAATAAAACTATAGAAAAGAACGCAGCCATGAAAATCTAAAGCTTCACAAATCTTGATACAATGAGCTCAAATGTGAAGCTTAAGATTTTCATGGCTGCGTTTTTTTCTATAGTTTTTTTTGGTTACATATATATGTCGCACTTACCTCCATTATAATAGAGATATATATATTTACTTTATATTTACCGAGTTCGAACCGCTATCCCCGAGATCCTTCACGAAACGTACATTCTTCTCATTACGCCATTGAAAACCAGTCACGAGTTTCAACATACAGGATATTTATAGTTTTGCTCTACATTATAATTTTATTAACGAAGCCGTTTTAAGTGAAAAAATTTCTGGATCATCTGAAGATCAGGGCCCCCAGCCTTCTTTAGTTAGCTTTATAAGGCTAACTAACAAAAATATCACGACCTAACCTAACCAATTGTTAGGTCAACTGTACGCCCTTGACGACTGCTTAGATTAAGTCGTAATATTTTCGTTAGTTAGCCTTATAAAATTTACTAAAGAAGGCTGGGGGCCCTGATCTTCAGGTGATCCAAAAACTTTATATTCAGGAGATTTTTTAATGCACTCTTTTGAAACTAAAACGACTAATATTAATTCTCGATGGACGGATTATTTGTATGGGCATGTTGTGAATGTGTTTATATGAAACATTTCATAGTAGTCGGCCAGAGAGGGTTAAATACACCCACAAAGGGTTCGTCATGTAAAATAACTATTTACCAATGGGGGATTTTTCTGACAAAACTGCCGGTCAGAAATCAGAAATTTCAATAATCTTAAATTTAAATTTTCATCTTAAATTTGTTGCTTTAAAGTAAGTTAATGTAAATTAGAAATTTTCGTTCCATACAGAAAATACTGAAGTTTATGGTATTTAAGACGGGAAAAGTTTAGAGGCTTACAATAAAGACCATTCAGAGCATTTACTACTTTTTTATATGTATGCATTCATTGAGCATGTGCAAGTTTTCTTCGCGCATACACCTAATAAAAAAAAAAAAATGGACAAACATTTTAAGTATCTATTCAAAAATAGCCATCACAGTAAACATGAAAACTTTAGACGCAAAACTCTGTCAACATAAATTGATGGGACGTAATATTACGTCAAGTTCAAATTTGCAGGAATTTTTCAGTCAGTTAACAAGAATTGCTTAATCGGTAAATAAAATGAAACGCTAATTTCCTCAAAACTGACGTAATTTCGACTCATTTTGGGAAATATAGAAGTGGGATTCAAACGGAATTCCACTGATAAATAATCTGTCTTTTTGGACCTGTTTGGCTGTTATAAAAATCGTAAATACAATTTAAACAAAGGAATACAAAGGACACCAAATAGCAACAGACCGGCTGGTCCCTGCGAGACTGTCTGTTTAAGAAGGAGGATTAAAAGAAGTGAGAAAATTTAAAGACAAGTGAAAGTTTTAAAGCGAAGCAGAGAAAAGAGGTTGAAAGGTAGGAAAGAAATTAAAAGATAAAGTGAAAATCTTTTTAAAGTACAGAAGAGGGAATCCAAGTGAAAATTTTACACTACTTCTATGCGCTAACAAAATGCTTCCAACTGGGTGTTTAAGGCAAAAGGTGCTTTCCTGTTGACGGGAATACCCAACCACCCGCCATCATCTGGACTCGTATCTTGCGGAATTCATGTGGCGACAACGTACCGAAAGGAGCGACGTTTTTTCTGCGATTTTAGATGACAAAGACATTTTGGCCCCCTACTAACTGATTATCGCTTACATATTAATTAATTTAATTTAAATGATTAATAAATTCGGTACTTACGTATTATCGGGAATACCAAACTGTTTATGAGGTATTTTTTACTCTCGTCATTTTCGTTTAAACTAACGAAAATATCACAACTTAACCTAACCAATTAATTATCACTGGGGAACAAATTTCAACTTTTTGTCAATTGAATTAGATTTGACAGTTAGTTCTAGGTAATTTGGGTGCGCTGAGCACGAATTTTTACTCGGTTTTGCTCTATTAGGTCCTGATTTTGCTCAACACCCCTCCTCTTTCGTCGTATTCATAAAAAGGTTTTTTTCTCAATACTCGCTGTCTTTTTGCAGTTACACATTATGCAACTAGGTTTTTCTAGGTATTTGTACCTATTGTTATGGTATTGTTGTATTATGTATATTTTTATATGTAACACCCTAAAAATATTTTTAATTTTGTCATTTTTAACCCATTTTAATATTAGTAAATTAAGCTAAAAATATCATAGAATTCTAAAATTTTCTCGAGCGTTCCTGTTCTCCGTAGAGTATTCTAGAGGGACAACTAAAATATATAAAGCGACTCGTTTCCAGAGTTAATCAGTCAATTCAATCAGTCAGTCAGTCAGTCAGTCAGTCAGTCAGTTGAGTTAGTTAATTAAGTTTGGGCATAACAATAATTTTGAATTGGCATATGATTTAGTGAGTAATTTTGTCATCGTGATTTAATATAGTTGATTTAATTAGACGTAATTTATATGTACCTACTCATCCGTGTTTCTAGTTTAATTTCATAGATTGTAAGTACCTATTTCATAATAAGTACCTATTTAAACTAATTTTTGTGTTTATATTTCAGATTTTCTTAAATTTATATGAATTAAGGGCTTTAAATACCTTTACAAATTGGCAGAACAATCAAGCAATATGTCATCAAGCACTAGAAAGTTCAAATGCAAAAACAACCCTGATTCCTTCTGTTATATATGTGGAAATTTTACACTTCCACATCAACGAGCAAATATAACTGACTTCGTAAAAAGAGCTTACTTAGCTTATTTTGGCATAAAACTGGGGAACCAAGATAAATCGTGGGCTCCACATAAAGCCTGCACTATATGCATTGAAAGACTGCGACATTGGACGAAGGGTTCGGATTCAAAAATACCTTTTGGAGTTCCGATGGTAAGTTTATGATTTCATAAAACTACGTAATTTAATCACTAGTATACTGTAACTTACCTAAATGTAATTGTAACTTAGGTACATAAACAAAAATTTACAGAAAATGTTTATAAGAATCTCAAATATTGCATAAGGTTGAAACACATAGAAATGTTAAATGTTTGGGTGATAACTTTTGATAAAATTCATAAAAACAAGTCTCTCGTCGCTTTTGTTAATGCTTTACAATTTTTTTTCCATATCAGGTGTGGCGAGAGCCTACTAACCACGAGACCGATTGCTACCTTTGCTTTGTCAAGACTTCGGGCTTCACTAAGAAAAATAAACATTGTATCGAGTACCCAAATTTCGACACCGCGATACGACCTGTGCTACATTCAAATGAGATCCCCATTCCAAAATTTAAGGGTCTGCCAACTCAAGAATTAGTTGGAGATGTTCCTGAAAATATTGTTATGCACTTTGAGGAGTCAGACACCGATTTTGACCCCAGCGTATTTGAAAGTCAAAACGATCCGCAAAAGTTTAACCAGGCCGAGTTGAATGATCTTGTAAGGGATCTAAATTTGCCAAAAAAGGCTGCGGAAATTTTAGCTTCAAGACTTAAAGAGAAAAACTTGCTTACTTCAAACACATACATTTCATTTTACAGAAGAAGAGAAGAAGAACTTGTTAAATATTTTAGAACAGAGGATAGTTTAGTATATTGCTGCGACATAGTTGGTTTGTTAAAGAAGATGGGGGTTGAGTCTTACGATGCAAATGATTGGCGCTTGTTTTTAGACAGTTCGAAAAGAAGTCTTAAGTGTGTGTTGTTGCATAATGGCAATCTATACGGCTCGATACCGATTGGGCACTCAACAAAATTAAAAGAAAAGTATGAACATATAGAAAAGGTTTTAAATCTTATCAAATATAGGGAGCACGAGTGGATCATATGTGTTGACTTAAAAATGGTTAATTTTCTGCTAGGACAACAAGGAGGGTATACTAAATATCCCTGCTTCCTTTGCTTATGGGACAGCAGAGCCAAGGAAGAACATTATTTCAAACAAATCTGGCCAGCACGAACATCACTTACTGTCGGAGAAAAAAACGTAATTAATCCACCTTTAGTGAGCAGAGATAAAATCATATTTCCTCCTCTGCATATAAAACTAGGCCTCATTAAACAATATGTAAAAGCTTTAGATACGAACGGCGAGTGTTTCAAATACATAACTTCAAAATTTCCAAGTTTAAGTTATGAAAAAATCAAGGCGGGAATTTTCGACGGTCCACAAATAAGAACAATGATTAAAGACAGCAATTTTCCTAATGTCATGAATGAACGCGAAAAAAATGGCTGGTTCTCATTCGTGGACTTGATAGAAAACTTTTTAGGCAATTATAGGGCAGATAACTACGAAGAAATCGTAAAAAAACTTTTAAGGGACTACAAAGAGTTAGGTTGCAATATGAGCATAAAAATGCATTTTTTGAATAGCCATCTTGACCAATTTCCAAGTAATTTAGGTGATGTAAGTGACGAACAAGGGGAGAGATTCCACCAAGATATCAAAATTATGGAGGAACGGTACCAAGGCCGCTGGGATTCCCACATGATGGCTGATTACTGCTGGTGCTTGAAAAGAGACCTGCCATCAACAAGCAAATACGCTAGAAAGTCTTACAAAAGAAAATTTTTGCCACAGTGAAAGCTTCATATCTGTTTGTTTTTTATTTTAAGTCATTTCTATCGTTATAATGTAATTTTACTGTAGTTTGAACTGCTTGTATTCATGAAACTTGAAAAAAAAATTTAACACGACTTAATTTTTTAGTCCTAATTTGAAAAATCTGGAAAATGGCACATAGGCTGTCGACAAGAATCAGGACCTGATAGAGCCAAACCGAGTTGAAATTCGTATTCAGCGCACCCAAATTACCTAGAATCAAGTGTCAGATATCATTCAATAAAATACGTGTTGCCCAGTGTTATAATTATCAAAGGCGTACAGTTGACCTAACCGGGCATTCAATTAACCTAACTGGGCATTCAGTTGACCTAACCGGGCATTTTTCGTTATATTAACCTGTTAGGTTAATTCAATGCCCGGTTAGGTCAACTGTACGTCCTTGATGATTGGTTAGGTTAAGTTGTGATATTTTCGTTAGTTTAAACGAAAATAACGAGAGCAAAAATACATAACAAACAGTTTGGTGGCGGGCGGTTGGGTATTCCCGTTAACAGGAAAGCACCAGGCAAAAATAAGCATCTAGTCTATTTTTAAAGGATTTGATCGAATTACATGGAACTAAGATGACTGGCAATCCATTTCACAAATTAAGTATACAATTGAAGTAAAAATGTTTAGCTTCGTTAGAATTAAAATGTTTACCCACTAATTACCGAGAGTTTTGTCTGCATTTCTGAAGATGAAATATTTTTTGGCGTCGACATTATCAAAACCTTTAATGATTTTAAACACCTGGATTAAATCTCCTCGAATTCGCCTTTTCACAGGTGAGAATAAATTTAACGTTTCTAAACGGGCAGCGTACGATTTGTTTCTAAGTCCAGGAATCATCTTAGTTGCACGTCAGTGCACTCTCTCCATTTTATGTCCTGTCGTAAATATGGGGACCAGAACTGAACGCAGTACTCCAGGTGGGGGCGCACTAAGGAATTATATAATGTTAGCACTGTTTTCTCCGACTTAAATTCAAACGATCTACGAATAAATCCTAAGATTCTATTTGCTTTTCTGACCGCTTCAGTACATTGCTTACTCAGTTTAAGAGTGTCGGCAACAATAATACTTCATCTGTCTCTTCCGTAACACTCGTTAGTGTTTTGTCACGCATAAAATACTTTTCTTTAATATTGTTTCTACCGATATGTAACGTTTTACATTTATCTATATTAAAGTTCATTTGCCAAATTTCCGCCACTCGAGTAATTTATTAATATTTTCTTGAATCTGCAAACGTTCTGCCGCTGATTTTGTTCGTTCCCCTAGTTTGGTATCATCCCCAAATTTTGAAATTATACTCTTAATTCCCGAGTCGATGTCATTGATATATAAATAATAAAACGAACTGGTCCCAGAACTGATCCCTGAGGCACGCCGCTAGTTACACTTTTCCAGTTAGACGCTTTGCCAATCAATGACCACTCTATGTTTACGTCCACCAGGCCAATTTTCGATCCATTTGAGAACATTACCATCAATTCCGTGAGAATGAAGTTTAGCTAATAATCTTCTATGTGACATTTTATCAAACGCTTTTTGAAAATCTAAATACATATCTACTGTTTTACTCTCGTCATATATATTTACAATATCAATTAAATGCAAAAAACTTCACTTTTTTCTACGTGAAGGTCAAAATCTGAAAATAAAAACCCACTCTAATAGAGTTTATTTCCACAAGAGTTTCGACGCCCACTGTATCCACCCGAGGAGGATGCCAGTGGGCGTCGAAACTGTTGTGGAAATAAACTCTGTCTATTAGAGTGGGTTTTTATTTTCATATATTTACAATATCATTTAAAAAAACGAGCAAATTAGTAAGACAAGAACGATTACGTCGAAAGCCGTGTTGAGAATCTTTGATTAACAGTGTGGAGAAATTCCGTTCGATTGGAAACTTGCGAACATTACGCCAATATTTGAAAAAGGGGACAAATCGCTTCCGGGAAATTACCGTCCCATCAGCCAAAATAGTTAATCATTTAGAAATATATATATAATATATATATATATATATATATATATATATATATATATATATATATTCGTAATCAGTCTTTCCTTGTGAACAGACGTGTTTTATCGAGTGTCCTGTTATCAATTGAATAAGTGGTTTTCGTTGAAGTGTTTTAAAAAAAAATAGTGTTCGGTGCATTCATAACTAAATTACTTCGTGCTACTAATCATTCATTAACGAATATATTTCATTTATTGTCGTTATTCAATACTATATTATTTGATCAAACGTGGCTTGCCGTGTTGTTTTTCAAATCTATCAAAAAACGTGCTGACATAAGGTTCATTTTTCCTTCCTTCGAGAGGTCAGGTAGAGTGTTGTCCCGCACCGTGTGAAGAAAAGGGAAAAAAGTCGGGTCAAATCGCGGACAGATAAGTGTTATAAATACTCTTCTTTTACAGATCTTTTGTCCGTAGCTTAATTCTATATGCATTTAGTAAAAATTTGTGTTACAAGAACCTGTTTCTGCGTTTCAAAAACGCGGTAGACCTACATTGTAATTTATTAATTTCCAAACGCTCGTATTTTTTTTTTTTTTTTTGTTGTTGTTTAACTAATTAAAAGCATGGCACCCCCGTCAAGTACTTGCAGTCGCTGTGAAGGGAAATTTGCCGCTTACGCGTTTACAATGGCTAATAATAATGAACAGTTAGTTTGCAGGTGGTGCTCAAACTTAAAAGTGCTGAGGAACGAGTTAGAACGTGAGGAGGAGGCCAGAGTAAGCCTTGAAGAAAGGGTGATGCTCCTGACGGCAAAATTAGAATCCCTTGAGACTCAAGTTGCGACCCCTCCTGCCTCAATTTCTATTAATAATATAAATAGTATTAATAGCCCTCTCTCTTCTCCTAGTTCCCAACCCTTCGTTCGAGTGCGTAATGGAGCCCCATTGAGAAAACCTAAGACATGTCTACCAGTAATAACAAACAATAAGTTTTCTGTTTTAGGTTTTGAAGATGATGATGAACCGGAAATACGACTCGTTGGCGATTCCATTGTTCGAGGACAGCTCGAGGAATTCTGTGGGAGAAACCCTCGTCGTAGGCGCCGTTACTGCTACCCTGGTGCAAGAGTGGAGGATATAACTAATAGTGTTGACCAATTTACAGATGGTACCTCCGAGGACACAACGTATGTTATTCATGTCGGTACTAATAACGTTTTAAATTCTAGATCGGAAGAACTGCTGGCTAGGTACAGGGACTTACTAGAGCGATTAAAGGAAAAAACTAATAAGATTGTTTTAACAGGTATACTTCCTCGAATTATCCATCGTAACGATTTCTACAGCAAGGCGACCTATATTAACAATAACCTAAAGTCTCTTTGCCAACAGGAAGGAGTGCATTTTGAGAATTTTTGGAACAGTGTCTGCGGCAGGAGGGACTTGTTCCTCGGAGATGGACTTCATCTTAATGACGTAGGAGCTGCGCGTTTAGGAAGACTATTTCATAATACTGTCTCTTCTTTTCAGGCTGCCGTAACTCGAACGGTCCCAGCGTAAATTCCATAAATTTCCACTGCGCTCGCGAAGTTGTCGCAATTACAAACAATTTGAAGGTTCTATCCTTAAATGCTCGTAGCCTACGAAATAAAATAAACGAATTTTTTTCTTTAATTGCTTGTAAAGACTATGATATAATTGCGATAAATGAATCGTGGCTTAGCACTGAAACTCGTGACTTTGTAGGGGAGTATCATATTAAAGGTTATAGACTTTTTGTTAAAAACAGAATAGGTAGGCGAGGAGGCGGTGTTATGTTGTATATCAAAGATAATATAGCGAACGTTATAGAAGTAAAGCACACAATTCCAGAACCGATAGATTCGACTATAGCAGAACTTAAATTGAACGATTTCAAACTTGTTGCGGTTATATATAGGCCCCCTAATCAAACAGCTGATACGGACGAAGCGTTATATCGTGAACTAAAGCGAATAATCGGTAGTGAGCAGGCTTTAGTTATGGGTGACTTTAATTGCGCCAACGTAAATTACGATACAATGCAGGGGGACGCGGAAGGTAATCGTTTAGTTAATTTTCTCGAGGATAGCTTTCTTATTCAAAAGGTTGGGGAACCTACGAGGTTGGACAGTATTTTAGATTTAGTAATAACTACGGATGATAGGCTAATTACTGATCTTCAAATAATAGAACCGTTGGGCAATAGCGATCACAATATGGTAGAGTTTGTCCTCTCAGTAAGTCGCTCGAAACCAGCTAACTCGACGAAAATTCCTAACTTCCAGCACGCAGACTTTAGTAAATTTCGAAATAAATTGTCACACGTCAATTGGGAAAACGTGATGGGGAACTCCAACGCAAAACTAATGTGGGAATCGTTCGAAACAGTATTTAGGACTATAAATGAGGAATGTGTACCGTACAAAATTAAGCGTGCGAAAGTAAACAACAAGCCCTTGTGGTTTACTTCTAGAGTAGGAGACATTATAAAGAGTAGAGAGAGGGCTTATAGGCTATACAAGTGCGATAAAGATAATCTGTTGTTACGAAACAACTACATATCTCTAAGGCGTGAAGCTAAAAGTGTAATAAAAAAGTCAAAACGCGAATTTGAAATCTCCATAGCTCGTGACGGTAAAGAAAACCCCAAGCGATTCTTTCAATACGTCAATAATAGAAATCCAGTAAAAAGTGTCTTAGGTCCATTAAAAAATGGAAATGGAGATCTAGTCTCTGAAAACAAGGAAATGGCTACCTTGCTAAACGAATTTTTTACGTCAGTTTTTACTATAGAAGATGTAACGAATATCCCTACGGTCATAGACATAATACCTTTTGATAATGGTAATATTTTGGATAATATTGTCGTTAGTGAAGGGGAAGTAATGCGCTATATTGATAAAATGAAAACGCGTAAATCACCGGGTCCGGATTCCATATATCCCATACAACTAAAAGAATTAAAAGATACCATTGTTGTGCTGCTAACAAAGATTTTTAATGCGTCTATTTCTGAGGGGTGCGTACCAGATAATTTCAAGTTAGCAAACGTAACACCTATCTTTAAGAAAGGCGATAAAGGTGCGGCGGGAAATTATAGGCCAATCAGTTTAACGTCTGTTGTAGGTAAGCTACTGGAATCAATAATTAGGGATCGTATAGTCGAACACTTAGAAGTGCATAATCTGGTTAGAAATACGCAGCACGGTTTTAGGCGAAACAAATCTTGCTTAACTAATCTTTTAGAATTTTTCCAAAGCGTGGTTAACGTTTACGATAGACATCGGGCGGTTGATGTAGTGTATTTAGATTTTCAAAAAGCGTTTGACACCGTGCCGCACAAAAGACTGATTGAAAAAACTAAGGCTCATGGAATCAGGGGTGTAGTAATAAATTGGCTAGAAGAATGGTTGCGAGGCAGGAAACAGAGGGTGGTCGTTGATGGAGCGGAGTCGTGTTGGGCTAATGTAGCGAGTGGCGTTCCTCAGGGTTCTGTATTGGGCCCCTTGCTTTTTCTTATATATATTAACGATCAGAGCTGGGCAATAAATACATTGAATGTATTTAAATACTAAATACTAAATACATGGGAGAAATGTATTTAAATACTAAATACTAAATACTAAATACATTTTACGAATGTATTTAGATACTAAATACAAAATACATCAATTGTATTTAAATAAATTTGTAAATATATTTTAAATACATACAAATTTTAACATATGCATTCACTAATTCATGTTTTGATAAATTTCTACTTTAGGGGACACGGTGAATTTCGAAATAAATACACCACTCGATAGATCAGACGATTTTAAAAGCTTTTTCATCAATTAATTTTCCATCGCAAATTGGATTGATTGCAACGAGTTAGTTACACATGCCCACTTAAGGCAGAGCCGTTTTGTACGATTATTCGGTCAATTTCAAGATATTTTTTGGTGTCTAAAAAAACACTTACCTTCAGATGAGTGTACAGATTCGTTGTAGCATTGCTTGCAGCAGAGACTTCGTGTTTACACAGCAAGCAGGTGCAGTTTACCTTATTACCGTCTTTAGATTTAATTTTAAAGTATTTTCCATCAAACAGAGGGTGCACTAAATTGTTATCTGCAGATATATCACTGTTTGATTTACCGGATTTGCTTGTTGAAGCCATGACACGCACACGATAAAGAAATCAACCGCTTTCGACTAAGAGTGGCACACAACTGATTGAACTGACACGTTGAAACATGAACCATGCTGTACTACACTGTCGACGCGTCGTACTGTGCTAGTACAGAACGTGTACTAAACCAGTAAAAGTATTTACATTTTTATATTTTGAGTATTTAAATACTCATTAAAGTATTTAAATACTATATTTAAATACATGAAAAACAATGTATTTATAAATACAGTTCTAAATACACAAATGTATTTAAATACGTATTTAAATACAAATGTATTTAAATACTGCCCAGCTCTGTTAACGATTTAGATGTCGGCCTAGTCAGTACAGTTTCAAAGTTTGCGGATGACACGAAGCTGGGTGGTAGGGCGATTAATGACGAAGATAGAGGTAAAATTCAGGAAGATCTGAATAAAATCGTTGATTGGTCAGTCACATGGCAAATGAGATTTAACGTGGATAAGTGCAAAATTATGCATATAGGTTCGCGTAACGGTAATTTTGCGTATAGTATGTCAGGGAAAGATTTAACAAGCGTAGAGCAGGAAAATGATTTAGGAGTTATAGTCACTGGTGATTTAAAAGTAGCGAAACAAAGTACAGCGGCGGTCAATAAGGCGAACAAAGTGTTAGGTTTTATAGCTCGAAATTTTGAGTACAAATCGCGCGATATTATAGTTCCTCTTTATAAATCATTAGTTAGACCCCATTTGGAGTACGCGGTCCAATTTTGGAATCCGCATATGCGCAAAGATATAGACAAAATCGAAAGAGTTCAAAGACGAGCAACTAAGATGATTCCGTCTCTTAGGTCAAAGTCGTACGAGGATAGGCTTAAAGAGTTAAAATTGACTACACTCGAGACTAGGAGGTTAAGGGGTGATCTAATCCAGGTTTTCAAAATTATGAATGGGTTTGATAACGTAGATAGAGATAGCTTTTTCGAAATATCTCAATATAATAGGACTAGAAATAACGGGTGTAAGTTGACAAGTAGAAGGTTCGAGACAGCAGTTGCGAAAAACTTTTTTACGCATAGAATAGTAAATAGCTGGAATAGTTTGCCGGTAGAAGTAATTAGTAGCACGTCTATAAACATGTTTAAGAATCGATTGGACGCGCATGTTGATAGAAAGGGTATAGTTTAAGGTAGTAAAATTAAGGCTTTGTGGGGATAGATCCCACAGCTCAACACAAGTGTTGTGGGATATAGGGAGGCAGCGTCTTGGGTTAGGGGATACTCTCTGTCCTTACACACCCCATTTAAAGAGATTCCTCTGCCGAGCGGTGCCCCCATAGTACTGTGAGGTATTGAAAAACTGATGATCTTCACTTGCCTCACAAACACCTTTAAATAGGAGACCCATAATGGGTGCACACACATTTCTACATTACTGTACAGTCTTTACAGCCACACCTACACTTTTCCTCGTATGTGTATATATTGTAATGTATATGGTTGTAAATTTGACTTGGTCCGCAATCGATATGAACCGTGACTTGATGGATACCGTAATGAAATTGACTGGATTCTTTGGATCTGATATATTTGCATGTCCGTTATATAATAGATATAGAGTGTAACATATTTGTGGATAGTAGTCTATTATGACTTGATCCTCTGGATCGAGAGATTCTATCTTTAGTTTTAAATCGATAATTAATTATTTTTAAATTGATAATGTATATGGTTGTAAATTTTGACTTGGTCCGCAACCGATATGGACCATGACTTGATGGATATTGTAATGAAATTGACAGGATTCTTTGGATCTGATATATTTGCATGTCCGTTATAAATAGATATAGAATGTAACATATTTGTGGATAGTAGTCTATTATGACTTGCTCCTCTGGACCGAGAGATTCTATCTTTAGTTTTAAACCGATAATTAATTATTTTTAAATTGATAATTATTTAGTTTCGTAAAAATTGGTCGTTGCCAATTTACCGGCAGTTTTTAAATAAGTTTCTTATGTTCTTGTGGTTCGGAACCCACGTAAAATTGTAGGTCCCCTCCGCCACCACGGAGGACATACACAATACACGATTACGAACACAGTTAGGTAGACCAGCCATGAGTGGATCCTAGGGTCTTTGTTGGTCTGAAACATTATAACATTATATATATATATATACCATATATATATATATACCATATATATATATACCATATATATATATATATATATATATATATATATATATATATATGAGAGAGAGAAGAGACTATTACGCAGTTTACCTCTTTACGTAACCTAGGGTAGAATTTATCTGGACTGGGAGTTTTATTGGGATTAATTTTACCTATGGCCAAGAGTACTTCAGTTTCACTTACGGTAAATCGTGAAGCTTTGAATGATCATCACTGAGCATAATTTCGGGAACAGGAGTGTTATTCATATTTTTGTTAGTGAAGACGAAGAGAAAAAATTATTTAAAACTTCCGTCATTTCTAAGTCAATGTAAATTTCTGAGTTTTTTTTCGCCTATGGGAAGAGCAATGGTCTGCGAAGCTACGTTTTTATTCCTAACATAATTATAGAATTATTTCTGGGTCTTTTCCGTTTGGAGCCCACCACCAGATTCTTCTGAAAATAGCACCAGTAGTGCATTTCGACCCTCTGAATACGAAAATAACGCTTTTTTTTGTGGAGAAATGCGAACATTTTGCATAACAGGGCAATAAAAATGCAAAATAGCTTACATGATATTTATTATGCAAAATAGGTTAGGTCAACTGTATGCCCTTGACGATTGGTTAGGTTAAGTTGTGATATTTTTGTTAGTTTGTAATTATTTTTGTAATATTCCAGTCTTCCTTTCTGTTCCTTTTATGCTTTAAAAGTGTTACGAATGTATATAGCCTAGGTCTTTGCGCGAACTAAGAATAAGATGGCCTATAGACTACGTCCAATTTTCAATACAAATTATCGTCAAATTTTTGAAGAAACGACAAATTAAATGTACGAAATTCAAATGTTAAAGGACTGTAACGTTTTTATTATTCATTTATCGGAAAAAAATTATATATTTTTTAAATCAGTGTAAAAAAGTACACATGATGGTAATCCCATCCATCCATCGTGTTCTGCCAATCAGGCAGGTCCAACTCATGTGTCCCGCCAAAGTGTTCTATCCTGAGCTATCCTTTCATCTCATGGTAGCTCCTTCCTGCCTTCAAATCATCCAGCATTGCTTTCCTTTTCCTTCCCCTCGGCCTTCTACCTTCATATCTACCCTCTATCACCTCCTCCAACAATCCTTCTCCTCTCAATACATGTCCGATCCATTTCTTCTCTCTTTTTCTTATCACCTTATTGAGTCTTCTTTCCTCCCTCACCTGTTGCAGTACTTCCTCATTACTTTGGTGTTCCCTCCGGCTTATCTTTAGCATTCTTCTCCAAATCCACATTTCAAAACTTTCCAGAAGTTTCTTTTCAGTTGTTTTCAGTGTCCATGTTTCTGCTCCATACAGTACCACACTCCATATCAAGCTTTTTACTAACCTTTTCTTCAGCTTCAGGTTGAGTTTACCTGTAAGTAGTCTTCTCTTTCTCTCAAAAGCTACCTTACCCATACCAATTCTAGATCTTACTTCCTTATTGCAATCTCCATTGTTGGTTAATAAACTTCCCAGATATTTAAACTGCTCAGCTTCTTCTAACGTCCGATTTCCTACCGTTAGGTTCATTTGTGCTCCTTTCTTTCTTGCAATTTTCATTACCTTTGTCTTGGTCTCATTAATTCTCATTCCGAATTCTTCTGCCGTTGTTGTCAAGCTATTGACCATTCTTTGCAGTCCTTCCTCAGTACTACAAACAAATGCCTTGTCATTTGCAAACCTTACAGATTTGACCAATTTACCTCCCACTCTGATTCCCTCTTCCAGATCTGAGAGTGCTTCTATTATCATTGCTTCCGCATAGATGTTAAATAACACGGGGTACAGGGAGCATCCTTGTCTGACTCCTCTCCCAACCAATCCAGGTTCCGATTCTCCTCCTGCAACGCTAACATTCACAGTCTGGCCAAGATATAGATTTTTTATCAGCATACGGTCCCTCCAGTCAACATTAATATTCTTCAATATTTCCATTAGTTTCCTCCATTGGACTGCAAAAGCTTTTTCAAAGTCAATAAAACAAACAAACATTTCCTGCTCATGTTCCAGCACTCTCTCCCCCATCATTCCCATAACACCAATAGCTTCTCTTGTTCCGCATTCTGACCTAAATCCAAACTGATCCTCTCCAATGTACTGCTCAGCTCCGTTCGTTAGACTTCTGGTTAGTATCCTTAGCATTATTTTTGGTGCATGGCTGACCAAACCTATGGTTCGAAATTCTGAACACTTAGTGGCTCTCGGTTTCTTGGGGATAGTAATCATAGAGACTCTTATGAAGTCAGCAGGCCAATCTCCACTTTCATACATGTTTCTGCACAGTACATTCACCTCCTCTCTAGCATCACCTTCAAGACTTCAGAAGTTCTGCTGGTACATCATCTGGTCCTGGGACCTTGCCATTTCTTAGGTCTTTTACAGCCATCTCTATTTTTCTTTCCAATATGTCCGGTCCCATACAATCTACTTCCACCTCATCTGCTTCCTCCACGGTGTTATTAGGTTTGTTCTCTTTATCATACAGTTCTTCAATATACTCAGTCCATCTCTTCCTTATATCTTCTGGTCTTTTCAGTTTTTCTCCATTTCTCCCCTCTATTTCTCGCACTCCCAAGCTACTTCTTTTCCATCTATTTATATCCTTAACTTTTTGGTACATTAAATCACTTCTCCCTTTCCTTTCTAATTCCTCCCTTTCCCTGGACTACTCTTCAAGCCACATCTCTCTTGCTTTATCAGTTTCTCAGTTCGTTATTCAACTGTCCGTATCGTTGTCTCCCTTCTTCTGTATTTATACTCTTCCATTTTCTTCTTCCTTCCATTTTGTCAAGCATCTCTGTAGTGACCCAGGGTTTCCTCGTTTCTCTTTTCACATAACCGATATAATAATTAATTTTAATTCTAGTGGTGGGCACCAAACGGAAAAGATCCTTATTTCGGATTCGATCTAATTTGGTTCACTATATTACAGGTACTATATAGCTCATAGTTGCACTTACTTTTTCTAATAAATTTTCTGTTTCGTCTTCTCAATAGCTTGTAAGTATTTTCATTCGCCAAATTATTTATTTCTTTAAATTTAAAATAAGCGTTCCTTTTTCGTTAACCCTTTAAGGACTGGAGGTACAAATTGCTAACGTTTCAAATACAAGCATTCATAACTTAACCCTAAAAAAATTCAGGGCTTAAAGGGTTAAGTTAATTTTAGTATTAATGTATTAATGTATTAATGTATAAATGTATTAATGTATAAAACAAACGATTAATAACGTATAAAACAAGACGAGTGACTCGCAGAAGGAATAATGATTAAAAAAATAAACGAGAAGTATCAAATACAGTGAATTGGAATGGTTCTTAAACATTTTTAAGTGATAATTCAAATAAGTGTGGATCTACCTAATAAGGATATAGTAATACTGAATTTTCAAAAAACTAGCTGTAAAACTTTTAACTTTTTATAGTTCCATCAATTCGAGTATTTTTTAAATTTTTATAATCAAATTTGTGTTGTTTGAAGTACGTGGGCGAGACATTAAAATATATCTGAAGCAATGTTTCATTTTATCAAGAACCGAGCCGAAGAACATGATAAATTCAATTTGGAGATTTCTCAAAATACATTAAATTCGAAACTGACCTTAAATTTCTTAATAATAATAATAATAATAATAATAATAATAATAATAATAATAACAGCAATAATAACAATAATAACAAGCAACTTAATATCAGCTTCTATTTTGACAAGATTTTAAAGCCAACTCTGATTTCCTGAATACAGTACATACATTTCTTGATGGTATCGAAATTTTCGTCAAAGAAGAATTTGAGAATAAAAGAACACAGTAACTTTTAAGTTAATATATTCCAACGTTTCGCCTTGTGACTTCAGTCATTTTCAAGGAACTGATAAAATCTTTATATAGTTCTGATAAAGTGTAAAAGATTGCATGTACAGTATATATAAAATTGGATACAAATTTATATTAATATGTTCAAATACTAGATAATATTTATATAATATACTTAAGAGATTTATGAAATTACAATTTTTAAAGTTAAAAATGGTTTTTAAACATTAAAAATGTTTACGAAAAGTGTCAGTTTTTTCTACATCAAAATAAAAAAATATTAAAGAAAGAAGTTGTAGAATCTAAACAAAGAAAATACTATAAAGTAAAAATTTTTACACTTTCCTTCATCTGTACGTTTGTAAGAAGAAAAAATTACACGCAAAACAGTAATGAGTCTGCGATAGCTTGAAAACAATTAATAAATAAACCCAAGCTGTCTAGATCTGTAATGAAGTACTTCAAATCAGTATTTAATGGATATTTTAGCGCTTCTGTATAAAATATATGTTGTGAATATATATATATATATATATGAAAATTATATGAAAATTATTTCACGAAAGTAACACGTGAAAAATATTTATGATGAATAAAACCACGAAGGAAAGGAAACACAAAAAGGTGCTCAAGCGCTTTCGTCTAATGACATCCTCAGGAACACTGAAGTACATAAAAGGTTACGGCCTATATATAGGTTACAGAAAGAAAAAAAATAAAAAATAAAAAAAATAAAAATAAATAAATAACATACATACACACAAACACATATAAGTTATATATATATATATACATACATATCTACACACACACACACACACATATATATATATATATATACCTTACAACCTTACAAAGGTTCCACGTGATGATTTCTCATTTCGCGAAGGTCAAGCGTGTCG
The DNA here is from genome assembly GCA_023014485.1 of Bathynomus jamesi. Classification (NCBI taxonomy): domain Eukaryota; kingdom Metazoa; phylum Arthropoda; class Malacostraca; order Isopoda; family Cirolanidae; genus Bathynomus; species Bathynomus jamesi. Next base: position 294,615 of record JAJOZX010005925.1, read on the forward strand.
CCCC